>JANHFS010010977.1:0-15375 GCA_032467975.1 Trimeresurus albolabris
AATTTCCCACTAAAATTATCCCTATTAAAATTCTCCCTAGGCCAGGCCCGCTTGCTGAAAAAGCCATGTCTTGAGGGTGCGGCGGAAGGGAGATCCGGAATCGTCCGGATCTCGGGGGGTAGTTCGTTCCAGAGGGTGGGGGCACCCACAGAGATATCAATATCAATTGTTTCTTTTTTAATAAACAATTCAAGGTGGCAAACTTATTTAATATTCCTTCTTCCTGCTATTTTTCCTACAACTCTGTGAGGAGAGTTGGGTTGAATGAGAGTGTCTGTCCCAAAGTCGCGAATTGGGAACACACCATTTCCCAATTTCTACCTTGGTGCTTTAACCACTAGATCAAATTATAGAATGATTTTCCCATCGTCATAAGTTTCTAGAAAGGTAGATAAGACCTAGTTCTTTCCCTGGGCCTTTGGATCAGGATAAGAAGTTCCCAATTTGATGAGCTACAGAAGATGTCAGTTTTAATCCTCATTGTATCGTTTAGTATGTTTTGTATCAGTTGATGATCATTTTCCTTTCTTTTCTTCTTTTATGTTGTCCAGAGTCACATGATCTGGCCACACATACTTTAATAGATAAATAAAGCAAGTCTGGGTGTTATTTGTGTTTACAAAAACTTTATTTTTAAATTATTTTTGTAGCATAAATGGCCTAATTGTGTGCCAAATACTAAAATAAATATACTATTGCATTATTATATATTTTGCACTATTTACATTTTATAAAATATAATAAATAACAATGTCTAGCCATGCTGGCTAGGGTGAAGGTTGATACCAGACCAACCTGGTCTAACTTAAAGTATGTGGGTCCAAATAGTAATACAGAAGCTTATGTATTCCCTGAAATGAAATAGAGAAGAGTCCACAATCATGCAATTATTACATACGTTTTGATATTTTTTATATCTTTATGACTGAAATACAATGTATAAAATTTTGCAGAATCTTTGGCATATACTTTTAAATCAGACCTGGTATTTCATAACCTACACATTCACCTTGCCCATCATTTTGTGGAGAAATGGGAAATGAGAGAAGGAGCAAAATCAATGCAACATAAAAAATTGTGAATTGTTAAAGAGGTAGAAAGATGCACAATAAGCCTTACATCCCTTAATACCCCAGAGTGTGGTGACCATATATGGGATAGAATATGTCATTAAATAACTCAAAATAAGTAAACATTCAACCTCATTTACTCCAGTTACATAATTCAATCATTTGCATTTGTGACCAGACCCCTGGAAAAATAAACACCTCTTCTGGCCATAAGAAAGATTGCCCACCTGCTCTGAATCCACTATTCTATAACAGCTACTCATTGATATTATCACATATTCTTTCCTTGCCTCCATTATTTCTTTCTCCTTCTGTGGTCTATTTTTGCTCTACTAATAGATTGTAAGGTGCTTCAGGCAGAGAGATCTGATCTCTGAAGTACCAGCTTTATAAATCAGATTGTGTCAACAATCACCTCTTCAAGGATACTTACGCAATGCTATGTGAGTTGCATCCACTAAAGGATAACCACGTTTCACAGTGTTTATCACGCAGAATCCCACTGAGGACATTGCTTGTTCCCTAAAATAACATTTGTAAAGAATAATTTCAGCAAGGAGTTAAGAACGTCAATTCTACTAAGTCAAAGCATATGCATACCAATTTTCCTGTATATATTTATTTAGAATAGAACAACTATGGTGATTAAGAGCAGCAGTCAAACTTGGAGGCTTTCTCCTAATTTTTTTTTTTGGGGGGGGGGAGAGGACCTTTGGCCTATTTACAGAATTAAAAATGGAAGAACATTCAAAGATGATTTTAAAAATGTGTATTGTGGATAGAGAAAAAGGTTGCTCTGAAAAGTGTAGGGAGGTTACAAAGTGATTTTGAGGAAGGAATGCAAGAACTGAAATTACATGAATATCATCTTAGTGCTGAGTGAGTGAGAAAGAAATATAAGATTATCCCACGTTGATTCTTTTTAATATAACAAAGAGAAAGCAGTAACTTCAAAGGGCTGGCAAAAAAGAGTCATTTGGATTCCTTCCTCCATCATGTTGCTCTTAGATACGGAGATAAGGAGGGATAGTATTACAATATGAAGGGGAAATGCACCCACTCACACAAAAATGTATTATAACCATCCTTGGTTTAACAGTTCACCGCTTTGTGTTATTTGTAAAAAATAATAAATATATAAATATATATAAATAAATACTAATATAGCAAAAGGTAGAATTTGGATCAAAGCCTAAAAATGTGACAAAATCGAACAGATAAAAATAAAATTATATGCAACTTCTTCACATGAGGACAGTACAAGCAAAAAGCATTCAATAATAGAGGATTAAAAACAGACTAAAAAGAAAGTAAATGTTCAACTATTCTGGATGGATAAAATGGCTGCGATGATGTAATTATCTGGACAATTACTGATTTCATAGATTAAACTAAATTCAAATAAACTTATAACGAATTGCCATTTAATATGAATTGTGAATCTTTCTAAATTTCTTGGACAATCTTACCACTCACTACTCCCATCTCATCCCAAAACAAAGTCCAATGATTCAGTAGTGGCCTAGAGGAATAAAATACTGTAAACCCAAAAGGAATTTGAAAAGAATTTGAGAAAATTATAAACTAATAATATTCAGATGAGCCTAATTAGTTTAACAGTTTGAGTCAATCTAAGATGACCAGAATGGTGACTAATTCACTAAAACTATTTATTACTATTATTACTATTACTATTACTATTATTATTATAATTCACTAAAACTATTTATTATTACTATTATTATTATTATTACTATTACTATTACTACTATTACTATTACTATTATTATTATTATTCAGTCCTAAATCTAAGATCAGGAATATTACCGAACCATTTCTTATATTTAAAAAATGTGGAAAATCTTGTAAATCAGAAAAAGTTTGCGTATCATATTCCGAGGAGTGAAAAACAGGCTTTACCCATCGTGATAAGCCATAATGTGGTGGTGGTTTGATTTTGACTTAGAATATTTGAACCAAGCTACTGTGATTTATAAACCACAATTCAAGGCTTAACATAACATACAAATAACTGAACAACAAAGAATAAGGGATATGATCTGACAGGGGACAGAGAAAGTTGACTGGAACTGATATTTACTTCTCATCAGCCCTAAATTAAAAATTCATGGGCTCCAGGTTCTGTACCACAGGGGATATTTCTGGTGATTTCTCTTTATTTCAAGAAAGGAAAAAAAAGAGTGTTTAACTAGGTGAAGTACTGAATATTCTAGTGGTATGAACAGCTCCTCCCTTTTTCTGTCCTTCACATCACATTTAACAAATACTTTTGTTTCATTCCTAGCATTTATTATACTCTGTTGCTCAGAGGAATATGCATACTTTTTAGTATTCTACTCCTAATATTGGATAACTAATATTTGGGGGTGGGGGTGGGGAGGACAATTAAAATTACAGAAGTAGATAAGAAGAGGAAGGTGGTGGCACATGCCTGTAAAATTAATTTCACAATCTGCTAGATTGAGAGAAACAGGATGTAACAGCTGTGGTTTCTGAGCTATTTGCAGGTGTTTATTAGCCCATCTAGGTTACACTATTTTTTTTTTAAAAAATAATCATTTAAATTGGCAGCTGGGCCAAAAATACAAATTAAAAAAAAAGTTGTTGCCAACTTGTGGATTTCAGGAGTGTAGAAGGATTGGTAGATTTCACTCAGGAATTAATGTGTGGAAAAATGATTTAAGATTAATTTTGAATTAATGTGGAGCCAAAATCTGTGCACTGGGCCCTTTATTTTCACCAATGCATCTTCCTCAGTGTTTGCTGTATCTATCACTATCCTGTTAATAGGTATTTAATAGTTCATAGCAGCCATTTTTGGTAACATTTTAGATACACTGTCCTATTTTAAGGTGCATTCTAAAGCCTCTGTTTTTACAATGGTTGCAGGCTACATGAACTTCATAGTTTACATGCAGTGTATGTTTTGGGGTGTGTAGAGAAGGTACTTGCCTGTCAAAGAAGAGACATGCTTACTTTGCAAATTGAAGGATGTTGCGATAGCAGCTGTATAAGGAGCTCTCTGCCGCTGTTCGGTATCGGCTTTTATATTTGGGTCCCACGGTGTGAATGATGAAGCGGGCAGCAAGATTAAACCCCTTGGTCATCTTTGCTTCCCCTGTCCGGCAACCTAATAAGAAACCAGAACAAGATGAGCAATATCAAACCAAAGGTCACTGAAGCATTTTATTTTCAATTTAGAACCTTTTATTCTAAATCCTTTATACTCCTGGATGGGCTTGGGTCCAGGGATTTACATACCAGAGGTGGGCAATTAATTTTTCCAAGGGGCCACATAAGAAACTGGGATTGTTGTGGAGGACAGACAAAGCCAAAGCCCCCACCCCCACCCGGGCCCAACTGTGACAGCCTGCGGGCTGGATGTGCCCTATGGCCTACAAAATGCCCAGGTCTGTTATACACTATGTCCACTTTTTAAAAAAAAAACAAAAAAACCCTCAGTGTCATCCAGTGGAAAGCTGGATGGAGAAGAGCCAGGCTGTTCAGTAAAGATAAGTTTCATTCACCTTTATGTTAAACTATAATTTAGCAGACCAACTGCATACCTGTTAGTTATGCTATAACTATTTGTTAGCTGTCTGGAATTTCTGGAAATTATAAACCAACATTGATAGATGGCAACTATCTGGAAAAGTCTAGTTTAGGATTACAAGTCTTCTAATACCAGGTCAACTTCTGATAAAACATCTTGAATGAAAATACTGACTTGGCATTTATTATAAGACCTGCCTGAGGAGAGAGGGAACAGAGTTACTCCTAGAACTGTCTGTCAGATTACACCAGATGCAGTCAGTAAGGGTAGAGAGCTGGTGTGGTTATAATAACAAGAATCTACAAATCCATTTCACTGACCAGAAATTCCATAAAGTAGCAGGATAGGTCTGACAGCTTGCTATTGCATTTGGATGGCCCAAAATATGTTTGTCTACTTTTCACCAACTGCACAAGAGTTTCTTTTCCTGAACTAGAAGGAGTAATAATCTCTGACCTTGCAGTGCAATACTCTAGAATTTTTGTTCCAAGAGACTTAAATGACCAATGTGAGATCATTCATTAGTGCTTCAGGTTTTCTGTCCATCAGACAATCATAGACCTTTTCCAGTTGAAAATTTCATTTCTTGCTTCAGCATCCATTCTTTCCTTTAAAACTTGAAACATTTTCCTGGAACCAAGTTTCTACTCTAGAAAATGAAGGAAACTAAACACCTCTTCCAATACTTTGTAATTTCATTCCCATCTCTTTTACATATTACCTGGGTGATAATGAATTTTTTTGCATAAAGATGATCATTTAGTTTTTTAAAATGCAATTATGGCTAAGTAATTTGTGACAAATATTGTTGATCTTGGCATCCTTGACCCCTGCAGCCACTTATCCTGAAGTATCGAATAAGGAAAAAACAATCACTAAAGCAAAGTTCATTTTATAAAAATTGACATATTATTCTGACCTTTAAGTTTCTGTAGTTCAACTTTTAAGTCAGGTCCCGCATGCATGGAGATACTTTCAGAGACTGGATTCTTATCTAAGAGGGACTCGTTGCTGGTGTTTACTATAGCTGTGCAGTTCAGCAATGCTACGTCGCCTCTCCTTTGAAAAGATTACAATTCATTAACAAAGTAGAAGAAATAAAAGCAGAATCAAAGCTACCTGCATATAAAAAGGAAGTTCTCCAACTAGTTATTTGTTTCCCATAGCAGTACTGATTAACCAGGTAGACAGCAATGGAACATAGCTAAGATCTGCATATTTAAGCATCTGATTATTTTCAAAAAATACCACCAGTTTTAATTCCCCTTTAAATCTTTATTTTTCTTTTGCCAGATTCTCTTATACCAAATTTGGTTCCATTCTGGATTATTTTTGGAGTCTTGGAAAACATCAAGCATTATATGATAGCAGCCTATCAATAACCCCCAAATGTCTATTTCTGTTTTAAATACATAAAATATATGTCACCAAACTGTTTTTCTCAGTGTAATGAATTCTATCCAACTCCTATCAACCTATCCAATCTGTTTAGCGTAAAGAACGATAAAAAGGAACCCAGAATATCTGGAGGAATCCTCTACATGAGGAATCTTACAGATTCTTTTATAGCTTCACATAAAATTGAGGATTTGCTCTTACACTGTCAGTAAAATAAATATAATCATAATAACATAATGAATTCTGCTTCCACATTTTCTTTTTTAAAATACTAGCTATCTGAAATTCTTAGATTTTTTGTGCATTTGTAAATGTGATTTATTCTTGTTGGTGGAATGAATCTGTCAGAAATCTAAACGTTTGATATTGTTTAATGGTTATTTAAGATAATGAGATGCAAACTTACCATAATATTATCTTTGCATTGATGTCTTCCCTATATGGGAAGGGTGATTGAACATCAACTTTTCCCCCTTTGATTGGTAAATGAGAGCTGTTTGATTGGTCCTCATTGTGATAATTAGACCATCCTGGCAAACTATTAATATCCACAAAATTGGAAGGAGCTCCCAAAGGATCCATGGAATCACTTATTTCAGTTCACTTCATAAGCATTTCACTGCTTATTGAGATATTATTGTTGTTTCATATTAAAATATACAACAAAATAAAAATTCAGTGTGTTTAATACAGCAGAACACTCTAATTATTCATCTTTAAATCAATAACTCCATTCATACACCTTTTTAAATAATGATTTAGTACAACATACCTAAAATAAAGTCATACAAGTTTTGAGTTCATGTGCCTGGAATATCAATATCACTTGGAATATCAATTTGTGATTCTCATTGCCTATAGTTTTAAAGAGGCCAACATCAAATTTTAGTTTTATAACTGTCTAGTTGAAATAAGACAAATATGGGCTAAAAACAACTCTAAGCCCTGCTTACATCAAAAAGGGAAAAGACACACAAAAACTTCAATTCCCCCTCCCCATAATATACAACAGGAAGTCTAAGTCTTAGACATGTGAGTCTAAGGTCTTGCCCAGCTTCTGTATACCATACAAGAGATCATTGTTTCATTAGATGGGCAGAAATCTGCCTTCAGGGTTCTTTGGAATTTTTTTTTAATTGCTGGAACTCTTATCAGGAGAACTGGTGGAAAACATTAACTAGGGTAAGAGTCATACAATAAGAATTAATGAAGTAAGTGGCTACGAGCACACATTCAGCTTAAGTATCAAAGTTAAGATCACCAAATATTTCACACACAAAAAATTCCTGATCTTTTTGATTCTATCATAATAGAAATGCAGATCAGAGGTATGGATTGTCACAATTTTCATCCAGGATCTGCCTGAAATAATTAAAGATGGGACAATTTTTTGAACTATTATGATGGAAATACTGAACAATATGTGATCAAAATTATTGTTTAAAAACTAGAAGTTATGCATTTGGTTTCTTTTATATTTTTAAAACAAATCACAGAGAAATCTGCACTAATATGAACAAAAGCAATTACAAATCTGGTGATGTTAAGTGCCACAACAGGCTTCTTCAGATCTGAAACTTGTGATTACTTTTGTGCAGGTGGAAGCAACCTATCATTTATGGCTTTAGATGGATCGCATAGTAATACATGTAAACCTATGGCAGTACCCCGTCTTATATGGTTAATATGGCTCATTCCATGCAGCTGCATGTGATCCATATTTTGACAGTAGTTTCAATAGTATTGCATATGAAAATCCATAGGTCTATACCTCAAACCCATGTTTGGGTAACAAGGCAGGGGTTTGTTGGAGTTATGAGAGTTATGGTTCAACATGCACACAGATTGGAATGAGCTTCAGATACCCCCCAAAATCATGAGGATTTTTTAAAACATTTAATGGGTTCAATCTTTTACCCAGCACCCATCTTAAATAATCTAGAAACATATTGTATTGCTATTTATATTTTACATATATTTATTTCTAATTTATAAAAAAAACTATTTACATCAATACTATAATTATATTATTACATTTATATTTCTATAATTATAAGCATACCAATATTTATATATATTTAATTTAACCGCCCAACTCCAATGGATATCGTCAGAAGAAGTCGTCCCCCTGAGAAGTTTAGCTTAAACTTAACATTTGTCCGGGCAGTATTCAACGGTTCCAGCCTTTTAACTAACAGCAAAACTCAGGCACCCGAAAAGAATGGATGCATAGAAAACGAACCCCGGCTGCAGAGGAACCACCCAGAACCAACACATTTGGCCCGGTGAACGCGCCCTGCCTCCTCTTCTTCCCCCGGAGTTTCAGTTCCTCTCTTATCTGACGAGAGAATGATTCTCCCCCGTCACCAGCGAACGACTGTCAAGAATTCCGCCCCCCCCCGGAGAGAGGCCGCGAGCCAAAGGCGAACCCAAGGATAGGAAGGCACGCGCAGCCCGGGCTCCGCGCGCCAAAGCAGGCGGCCGGGCCCCCGGAGACGTCGGGGACACCCACCTCGGCGTGATGCCTCGCGGCACTCATGGCTGCTACCCCCGGCGGCCAAGACGTCTCCTTTTCCAGGGGCTTCGTGAAACCATAGCCCAGCAGAATCGCGAAAACGCGGCCACCGACTCCCCGCGTCCCTTTCGTAAGTCCCTCTTCCGGTGAACGCCCCAAGCCGCCAAGCGCCGCCTTCTGCTTCCCGCCCCGTAGTATCCGAGTCTCCAAACCCAGGTTACGCCGGAGACGCGAGAAAAGATCGAGAATGGGAGAAGAACGAACAGAACCCGAGTGGCTGCGATCGGTCGCTCCAGTCGCTGTCTGGCCTGGCAGAGGCCCCCAAAGATGCCAGACCAGCCAGCTGAGCTTTGTACGACAGGGGCGGCCGGTCAACTTCTTGGCCGAGAAACACGTGCCTTTGCTACCTGCGCGTGGGGTGGGGCTTAACAATTGCCGAGACCGCCCCGGTCCCTCTTGCAAACGGGGAAGAAGGCTAGAAGTTGGAGCGTCTATAAAGTTAGACGGTAGACCGCTTTAAAGGCTTGGCTATTGCGGAAGTGTCCCGTTCACTGCGGCTATCACTATATGCATAGGGATCAGGATTTCTCTGACATGACAACTTCAAGAAATATGGACTTCAACTCCCAGAATTCCCCAGCTTGCATGTTGGCTGGAGAATTCTAGGAGTTGAAGTCCACCCTTCTTAAAGTTGGCAAAGAGAAAAACAGATATGGATCGTATTAACTGCCGTTTAATTTTGGGATTTTGCTTTTATTGTAGATAGATCCCGAAGGAAGGAGTATGCTATAAATAGCAACTTTGTTTTTTTTTTCAATGTTTGCTTACATAGTCTTATCTACTAATCATTTTTGTAATTGGTTTGAAATCGGAATTGAGAGGGAGAGCGGAAGGCAACTTTTACATCGTTGTTGGTCCTAAAGGTGTACTGAGACATGGCATTCGGGCAGTCCCACTTGACTGATCCCCACCTCAGGCTTCTTAAAACTGTCCCCAGCCCAATCCCAAGGTGCGTCTTGCGTGCCACACCCTTGTCTGAGCGAGGCGTTACATTTGTTATGCTTACAGTTGGAAGTGGGCAGAGTTGTTCCTTGGGCTTTAAGCGAGCTACGATTGTCGTTTGAAACTCAAGAGTTCAATACGGTAGTGAGATCAGTCTCTCCAATTTCTATAGCTCCATCTTCTGTTTGTCCTCGCCCCGCCTCTTCCGGTTCCTCTCCTAAGCATGCTGGGATGGTGGGTTACTCTTTTAGCCTCTCTACACGTGCAGCGGCTGGTGGGTGATAGTACATTTAATTTTTCTGGCGCGATCGGGAGCCCCTTTCCTCCCCTTTCTTATGCAGTGATACCGGTTGTCATCCTCGTGTTGTCTTCGGAGTTGACTGACAGAGAAACTGAGCTGGGCTGTCCAGCTAATTTCAGTGGCTGAGTCCAATCTACCGTTCGGTCCTTCCTGATAAAAATCCAACAACTGCAGAGTCAAAAAGAGCTCTGCAGAAGCAGAAGCGTACTCTGCAAAATACCAGAAATTGCAGTGTTTTTTCTGTGTTAGGTTTTTAGAAGTAGAAGAGTGGTGATGATGGCTGGCTAAAAGGTAATGATTTTTTTTTATGTCTAGCATTGCTTCGGAAATAATGTTCTACTAGCCTCATTTGGAATTTGCAAAAATCTGAAGCCTTCCCATGGGCCTCACCAAGCAATATTTGCGGTATGCGGACACTGCCCTCTTTGGAGTGATTGCCAGCCAGAAAGGCAATATTGCCTATGTCACCCTGCGTGGTGAGAAAGGTCGCTACGTTGCAGTGCCAGCCTGTGAACATGTTTTTCTCTGGGATACCAGGAAAGGAGAAAAGGTAAGCACAAAGACATGCTCGTTATGCACATAGTGGGATTTTGTTCTTGATGCTTTTGTGTTTAAAAGATTAAAGAAAGGTGCTGTGATGTAAATGAAGGTTTATTTAAAATTATTGTTTACGATCACACTGATATTTGAGGGAGTCACAAAAACATAAGTAGCTCTCTTTTAATGATTACCTCATTTAGGAACTGTGGTGGTGATGAAGAAATACCTTTATGACTGTCTCTACATTTACAACATTCACAGATCTGTAAAGCAAAAAAAAAAGATGAAATAAGGTATAGGTATATATTATAGATACAGTCACAGTTTCACTTAGGGACTGCTTCATTTGACAATCAAATAGCCAGTCCCAACTGTGATTGCTAAACAAAGACTACCTGTATGTTGTTACTAGTATTATATGTAAAAACTCAGAGCTGTGAACATACCTAATACTCCTCCCACTTGTTTTCCTTACAGCAATAACCCTGTGAAGTGGGTTGGGCCAAGAGAGAGAGATTGGCCTAAAGTTACCCAGATGGCTTTTGTGCTTAAGGGAAGCCTCACAATCTTCTTTCTTGGCCAGCACCATAATCATAAATAATATGCATTGTTAAGAAAAAGTCACCATTCCACATTGTTTGCTAAAAGTTATGGAATAGTCAGTTGTAATTACTGTTAGTAATTACTTCTGCTGTTTATATGTATAGTTATTCTCCAAATATGCACCTTTACTCTATAACCAAAACAGTTGTCTGTTTATAAGAGAAGAGTATTGTCAACTTAGGGGAACTTCAAGATTTGCATGTATAAAATCTTTAGGGAAAACTACCCTTTAATTATATATATATATATTTGGAGAGAGAGAGAGAGTCCTTGTTAATAGGACAAGATGGAAAAAAAATAAGAGGGTGAATGAAAAAACTAGAATTCTGATAAATTCAACATGCCCATTTTTTTAAAAAAAATCAAAATATTGCAATTGTCCCTTCTTTTTCTATTAAAAACACCCAAAGTTTCAGTATTGGAATAATAGAGTAGTGAGTCTTGATTCTATGCCAGATTATGCCATTTGTCATTACTCTATGCCTTTTAAGTATCTTGATTATAATGAATGATGGAAGACAACAGAAATATATAAAATGGCCTATTTCCTCAGATCAACCATGTATATTTATTTATTTATTTATTAGATTTATATGCCGCCCTTCTCCCGACAGGACTCAGGGCGGCTTACAGCATGTTAAAACAAGTACAAAGCACCATCCCCAATAAAGGCCAATTAAAAACAAATATTTACTGCTGTGTTTAAAATTGATTGATGCTTTCTTCTGAATCTTTTACCATTCCTTTGCTTTGCAGATTCTCATTTTTCAGGGGCCCAAACAGGAAGTCACTGCCCTCTGCCCATCCCCAGATGGTTTGCATTTGGTCCTTGGATATGAGGATGGTTCAATCTGTTTGTTCAACCTCTTAAGTGGTGAAAAAGCTGTCACATTCAATGGCCATACAGCTGCTGTTACAGTCTTGAAATTTGATGAGCTGGGAGGATGTTTGGCATCAGGATCAAAGGTGAGAATTATTTTTTTTTGAGAAGCTGATTTATAATAGATGTAAATGAAATATATGATTGAGGCTCAGTGCGAAGTAATTGGAGATATATGGAATGAATTTGTGTGAGATAGATTTTCGGTCCCTATTTTTTAGAGGTTTAGGAAAAGAGGAGAGAAATAAGGGGGATGATGAAAACAGATAGGTATAACAGAAGAATGGAATATATGATTTTGTTTCTATGACTGATCAACTACATGTTTTTTGGTAGTTCCTAACTAAGATGTGAAAGTTAATGAACCTTTTTTTTTTCAAATTAATGCAGAGATTGAAGTTCCATGAATATGGTTCTACTTCACTGAACCTATTAGTTTTCTAAGTATTTAGTATTTATATCGAGAGTGATAGCATGTTAACACATGCCAAGGTATCTGCTGAGTTCTTGTGTTTGTCACCGGTCTATTTCTATTTTTGTGCTTGTCACCGGTCTATTTATTCTGTTCATTTTGGGACCCGTGATTTTCTAATCTAGACTATCCATTTACCTGGAACATGAAATGAGGGAAAGACAAGGGAAGATGAATGTCTTTTTTGCTTACCAACTAATATTGAAATTAAACAATTATACTTGGGATTGGAGAAATAGCAATTAAGGTGAAAAATCTGCATCATTTGGGGGAATAATCAGTGAGGAGTAGGGAAAAATGCAGACAATGAAAATGAATTATTATACATATGGTAAGTAGACACAAAAAGAAAAATGGAAATACTATCCATTTTTATTGGAAACATAGTAGCTAATTGGAAGTGTGCAGGACATTTTTAGAATTGCAAATGTCCTCTCAATTTTTGAGACCTGATTTAGAGATTTTTACCCCAAAGGAAGAACAAGCTTTCATAAATTTCTGCACCATGCAATGAAATAGTTCCAAATACAGTGTAAAATTGTAAGAACTTACATGTCTTCCAATCTTATAACTTGATTTCCAGTGCCTAAATAAATCAGTTCACAGATTCCTCTGAAATCCTTGGTACATGTAGGTTAATCTATATTACAGAATGCAGTCAAACTTTATTGGCTTTGATTAACTAGGTTTTTTTTGTCTGTTGCCTTCAGATCCTTTTTAGGATAAAGGTTTTTAATTTTGTTTTGTCTTTTAGGGTTTTCAAGTCAATCTTGACTCCTGGTATCTTCCTTGACAGTCCTGGCAGTTTTCTTATCAAGATTTTTTGATGAGGTTTGCTACTACCTTTTGGGGCTGAAAGAGATTGACTGGCTTAAAATCACCCAGCTGACTTCATGTCTAAGGCAACCTAGAATTCATGGTCTCCTCGTTCTAGCCTACTGCCCTTAATTATTATGTGAAGCTGCATATAAAGGCTATTAAAGAATCAGGCAAGCAAAGCTTGACAGTAAATGCAGCTTCACGGAAGTAGTAGCAAATCATGGGTATGAAGAAACATCAGTATACTGACTCTGCTATGAATAACCTGAGTGGCAGAAAGAAATGAAAACAGAAACGTTTTTGTCTCTGGACCAGGTTTAGAAAACTTGTAACAGTCCAGACTCCATGTAAATGCATTTTTCACATATCTCTCAACCTTGGCTGAGGCTGCTGAGAATTGTAGTTTAGTGACAACTGGGACACCACTGTCTGCTCTTAAGTTTTGTGAAGGAGATTTTGCTGTCAGATTTTGTTACTCTTTTATTATCAAATAGTTTAAGAAGGCATTTCTGAAGGATAGGCAGGACATGCAGTGAAGTAAGTAAACAACAAAAATATCGACCATTGCCTTTTGCTGTTTTGCTCTTTTAAAAAAATTAGGAATGGCATTTTTAATTTTATATTTTTGAGATCATATGGAAACAGGAAATATATTGGGCGCTTGGGTAAAGGGATGAGTTTACCTTGTTCATTGCCAGGAAAATAACATGTTGAGCCATTTAATTTTTTTTTCTAGGACACAGATATCATAATTTGGGATGTGATCAATGAGAGTGGTTTGTACCGGTTGAAAGGCCACAAGGATGCAATTACACAGCTATTGTTCTTCAAAACAAGAAATATATTGATTTCTAGGTAATTGTTTTCTACATATACATATAACTATCTCCCCCTTCCAAATCTCATACTAAGTACTGCAATTTTACTTAAGTTCAAAAAATTTGATAGAAATTAAGGAAAAAAGTTAACCCTGAAAATTAATGATTAATTATTTATTAGGTCAGTTGTATTGTTTGCATTGGAGACAGTTGGCTTAGTGTTACTACCTCAAATAAGATGTTCTTGCATTAATTCACCAAATCTGTGAATAAATTGAAGGAAACTTTAATTTTTTTCCTCTTATTCCATTGAGAAGATTAACCTGCAATTTATCCTACGTGAAATATGCATAGATATTTCCTTTTTGAAAATTAAGGCTATTAGGAAAGAATAGTCTACATATTCAAAAAGACTGTAATAATTGAAATAATGCACTGTCTGGAGAACTTACAATCCATAGGTTTTAATTCTGTTTATGTATATGTTATATATGCTACAGAATGGGGTAACTTTCTGATCTCATGTTGTAATATTTTCAGTATTATTTATGAGGCTACATTTTCTTGCAGTGGAAAAGATACTCTAGTAAAATGGTGGGACCTGGATACTCAGCACTGTTTTAAAACATTGGTTGGGCACCGCTCTGAAGTAAGTAGAATGCAGATGTGCAGGTGAGAATAGTAGGAAGAAAAAATAATGTTTTTGCAAAGTACAGGTAGTCCTTGACATGTTATGACAAGGTTATGATGCTCGTGAAATAAATTGGTCATGTGACCAGTCTGATTTTATGACCTTTTCGTCGTTGAACAAACACCATAGTCTTTAGGTGAACCAATTGTTCTCTATGGCACAGTTTTGCCTCAAACCGAAAGTAAGTGCCAATTTTCAGCAAAAATGCAGCCACATGACTGGGATGCTGCAAATGGTCATAAATTGTGGCCTTGTTGCTGAGCACCCAAAGTTCAGTTACATAACCTTGGAAGAACCCCAACCATCAAAACTTTGAATACAGGTTATCAGTAGCCCAGTGGTAGATTCATTGTAACTTTGAATGATTGCTAAGCAATCAGTCATAACTCAAGGATGGCTTCCGGCGATCGACGGCTTCGTTGAAGCAGCGAAAATGTCGCTGCTCCCGCCTGTTTTCGTGTAAGAGCCGATTTGACAGCTTCCATCTACTGTCAAGAGGCTCAACCAGACCCCCGGGCATAAGGGGTCTGGGGAGCTTCCCGGGGTAGAAGTCAGAGTTCCCAAATCGCTCGCGGTGGGCGATGTAGGTAGAACTCCTTCGGAGCCCCTGAGGATTTCTCCGCGATCCAGGACGCCTTCGCTCCGGCGAAGCTAGAAGCCGCCGGCACCGCTGCAACTTATAAAGAACTGTG
>JANHFS010011442.1:0-12204 GCA_032467975.1 Trimeresurus albolabris
GGCTAAAACAACCCATTCTGTGGATTCTACATTCCTCATGCTGAGAAAAGGCGTTCAGGTAAGTCAACGCCCCTTTTCACATGGTATATTTCCTTTGTTGTTTAAAGAGCACATGAGAATATTACTTTTATTTTGAAAAAAGATACTCAGTAACAGTTCATGTTCTTCCAATACATGTGTTAAAAATCAAGTTTTTAATTTATAGTCTCTGAGTATGTGTTGCAGTTACTTGCCAAAATTAAGCAAGTCGAAGCATATTTTCTTCAATGACCCTAAGGATTAAGAAAATGTTATGATGTATTCTAATGGCATAGATATTTTGCTATGTTCTGCTATTCTGCTGTATCATCTGAAATATTTAGTGAAAAAACAATCTTAACAGCTTATGGGTTCTTCTACTAATCTAGTTTACCTTTTAATGAGTATATGGACCCAGTCTTAAATATTTTAGTTGGTTTTAGCTTATCCAGGAGATTTATTTTGTTGTTGTTGTGCAAAAAATCATATACTTGAATGATGATTAAAAAACTGTTTTCCCAAGCTTTTAAACATTTACCATTCTGTGTGGTGTGCAAGAGTATGTATGCAGATACAATTGCTGAGTGTCACAGTTCAGCCTAGTGGCTTTGTTGGGGCTGGATTTGCTATTACAGTGAGAGACATTAGAAACTCCACTGTGCAAAATAGCTTCTTTTTAAGGATGAGAAGGAGGAGAATGAGTTTCAATAATTTAACAACACTAAATCATTTTAGTTTACTGAATTGGAGATTTTAATGAACGAGCACAAAGTTTATTACTGTATTCAAATATGATAATGTTTAATTATCATAGATGAAAGTTGCTTATTTTTTTTTATTTTTCAGGAGCATAAAATTTGCATGCTAAAATAATCTATTGGGAAACTGCCAGCTAGATTGGAAGGAAGGAGGAGCCAGCTTGTGTTGAATGCTATCGTTACATAGCTCCAAGTGGCATAAGCTTAACCTCCCCCAAGATCCATGAAACCTTATTTGATCATTCCAGGGACAGGCAAGCAGTCTGGAGAGATTCTTGCAACATAGGTAGTAGACAATAAAGTTGCTTACTTTAACTATTTACAAGTGGCTATGTTTGCTTGTGCCTGATACGATATCAGGCCCAAGCCTAGAGATGACCCAGCGAAATCCAATCGAGTCTAATCCTTTAGTTGCTTAAGGACAGAATCTTGCCAAACTTAAGCTATAACCTTCTAACCTGCTAGATATATCCTGAGGCATTATAGGGCATGGCTACTCTGAACTTCTTCCCTCCTTCCTTCAGTTCAGAATTGTGCAGTCTTAATCTGGGTCTCTCTCTGGGAAAATTCTGTGTTGTCAAAACTCTCCTCTCCCCTGCTTCTCTAGGTGCACATATCATCACAAATATCCCAAAGGTGCTTTTTCAAAAGGCAGGTGGACTTTGTTTTTCTTTGAAGATGTTTCACTTCACTGAAGCTTCTTCAGTTCTGACCGAGTGGTGGAGAATAGAAGGATTTATGTTACTTGCAGACATCTGGTTGTTAGCAGTCTGTTTGAGAATCATTAAGGCCACTTGGAGGTTTACCTATGCCCTCAGAATCACCTGAATCTTGTAATCTGCATTTTTTTTAAATGGAACTCCATTCATACTGCATACCATCTGAAGAGTGTTTAGTTTGCATAGCTAAATGTCTGTGGAGATTCCCAGCATTTGCTTTGCCTTCTAGTATTTCTTGGTAGTGCTGGAAACACTTCACATGAAAACCTGAAAAGTCACTAGTTGGTGGCAATGATGCTGGGTTAGACGCTGCCCACTGGTCTGACTCAGAAGAATAAAAATCTTAAATATTATATTATCCTTCTTGTGATTCTTTAGTCATTTAAAATACATAACCGCTAGTTGAATAGTGTACTCTGTTACAGTCTTTTCTTAACTATAGCCATGTATCTTTTTCCTTGGGATAAAGTTTTATTTATGGGATTTCTTTTTGAGCAGACAACTACTGTATAGGATTATGTTGCTCAGGAAATTAATGGTTTTAAAATACAAATAGTGCCTATAAATATATCTATATTTATATTTTATACCTCATTTAAAATGAAATCTGATACTTATATCTGTCCACTTTGTTGCCCAGTTTTTCTTACTGGATATTCCAGGAGCATACTAGATCAATAGTGGCTGTGGTTGGCCTACCCCATATACTGTCCGTAATTGCCTGGGTGGTTATGAACAATATTCAGCAGAATTTATGTTAAGAGTGTTAAATATTTAGTTTGCTGTGGAGAAATAGCCCTAGAATTTTCATTACCAGGAACATGAAAATACTTGCATATATCAGATTTTATATAACATTAGAATACACTACCCTGGAAATAGTAAACAAACCTATTATAACAATGAGGAAAAATTGAGAATTTTCAAAAGGGCTAACAGAAAGAGCATTTAAGCATTTTTCTATGAAATTAGTCAGAAGAAAAAACCATATTCATGATTTTGGTCCATAGAGGTATTTCTCCTGAAAGTTGAGAGACTTTTTACATCAATGTCTCTCAACCATAGCAAGTTTAAGATATATGGGTTTCAATTTCCAGAATTCCCCAGTCAGCCATTGTTGTACATGGTAATGATAACAGAGATTTCTTTTCATCTTTACTCGATTTTTGACAACCCTTCAGAAACCTTTTCAGGCCCTATTATTCATAGAATTCCTTGAGCTTCAGGAGAAGGTTTTTTGGAGGTTACTAAGGTGGAAGAGGGTTCAGGGAAGTTATCTTTAGTATAGTTTCCTTCTTCTGATACTTCATACATTCAGGTCATCTGATATCCAACTTCTAGCAATTAATACATCATCAGGAGACAGAATGTAACATACACTGATCTCAAAACATGCAAGAAAAGGTAAACCTGCATAGCATTTGGATGGGAGATCATCAATACAGTTTAGAGATTAGGAAGTTGAATAATGTTGAGTAATTGCAGATTGTATAATCATTTTTTCAACCCCTTTATGCTCACAAAAACGTTTAATGATTTAAACAACAAGAACTTTGCCACTATAGGCAACAGATTAGCAGGTCTGTAATTTCTAGAGCCCTCCACATTCCCCAAATTTGCTGTTTTCTAGTCTTCTATGACATTCATCTGTTCTCCAGGATTCCATTTAGTGGCTGTATAACCACTTTCTCTAATTCTTTCAGAATTTTAAAGTATAATTCATTGGTCCTGGGAATTTCAGTTCCTTTAAATTAGCTAAGTATAGCCAGAATATAAACCATATTGCTGTATCACTTCAACATGCTTTAGTAATGACAGGGCTGTCATACTAAGCTGTAATATCATCAGCATATAGAAAAATATAATATTCGTTATCCATCTCACCTTTAATATTTGAATCCTATCTAATCGAATAAGCCATGGTTTGAAAATCAAATTGAAAATTAAAAGAAACAAGGTATATCCATCTTGAATGCCTCAAAGTAATGTTGCATGATGAAGACACCAAGTTATATTCCAGTGAACAGAAGATAACGGAAACACATATGTTCTTAAAATAGATCTTATGAATTCAGTCTAAATAATTTTAAATGCCCTTTTGCCATCTAGTAAAATTAGAACAGTTGCTTCCAATTTATCTGTAGCTATGTCCAAATATTATCTAATGGAAACTGCAATCAAGATATTAGATGTGATACCTAGGTTTGTTAATTAAGCATGATTTCTACAGAAAATTTCCATGTGAGAATTTATTGTATTTTGTGTACATAACCATATTTCTTATGAGATTTGACTCTGCATGTTGTAGTGGAAAAAAAATCCATTATCCTTGGTATGAATTCTTTATATAGTTAAAATAGGTTTTTAATTTTTTGTTTTATTTATTCAAAGTAGATACAGTGGACACTCCTGTTAAAATGCCAGAGATAAATCACTTCAGAATTATTTTCACCTTTAATAGAACATGTGCACTGTACAATTCAATTGAAAAACAAACTGAAATCCTTTAAGGGGAAAAATAAAAGGTTTGTAGACTTTTTATATCCACTGTAATACTTTTTTTCAGCCACATATCCAAAAGTAATTTACTGTAATATTTTATAAAATTTAGTAGGATGACAGTCTTACTCTCCAAAATTACATTTTAAAAGATACGATGTACAAGAAAATGGGATTGAGGAGGCATCAGGTGCCTCTTCCTGTTTTAAAAAAAACAGCTGGGAGAACCCCTTCAGATTTGATAAATAATAGATTTCCACTAGCTGACTATTATGGATGAACAAAAGACCTGTTTGTTTCTAAGTGGAGGCAGCAGGGATAATCCTGCTTTGTCTTTTCTCCATTTTATTTATTTATTACATTTTTATGCTGCCCATCTCATCCAGAAGGCGACTCTGGGCAGCTTACAAATGATAAAAAGGATAAATATAAAAACAATTAAAATAAAAAGTGTTACATAGGAACCAAGACAAGGGGACAGAAGGCATGGGGATGACGTCTTTTTATCCTATCAATCATCTCCAGCAAGGAGCATCTCCATTGGGACCCTATTTGTTCTGCAGCTTGTTGAAAGCTATTACAAACACATTTTTTTAATAGGCTCGCTTGATATGAATAGATAAGTGAAAATGTCCGATACAAATTATAACAGTAGCTTTTCTGCGTTTCTCTTCAATCAGTCGGGACTAATTAACTGCAGTTTTCTTTCAGATAAACTGGGAAAATCTGCAATAATTCATGCCATTAGTACATTTGTAATTGTATTTTTTTCTATAAGAGCAGTATAAGTAGCAGATTCAAAATAACTGTTTTAAAATAAAATATAGTACACTATGATAACAAAACAAGGGTAAATTCATCTTAAATCGTGTTGAGGAATATTGGCAGAGAGATGAGCAGATAGCATCGAGTATGATTAAAAATAAAATCCTTTTGCTTAGCTTTGACCTTCATTTCAGGTGACCAGACATTTTTATTATATATGGCCTTTTTACATTTACTTAAATTAGACGATGTAGTAAGTGGGAAAAAATCAAGGATAAAACTGAATGAATCTGTGTGCTTGCCAACCTGAATTCCACATTGCTGGCGAGCCAGCCAGAGGAACCAAGGTCTTGGATTAATTATGATTTATAGCAAGAGAAAAGGTCAATGAAGACAGAATGAAAGTGTGCCAGGAAACTTAACAGTAAGGTAGTCTCTCCAGATTTGTATTGAGAGCATCTTACGTTGATTGAAAAAGTAGTACTCCAAGGTAGTTTTTCTTTTAATTTGGAAATCAAAGCTGAGGAAAAAAAAACCCTTCTTGTATTGGTCATGGTAATTATTATCAGTTCTCTTTTCTCTAAGCTATCTTTGCTTAAATAGTTACTGTAGATATATCACACTGTAAAACATTATTACATTTTGCATTTAAAATAATTGTTACCAAAATCCAATATTGTGGAGGTTGTTAGAATTTGGTTGTAGCTGAAACTGTATCTCCTCCATCCATTGATATAGGCTGTGCTAGAAAAAGGTTTATAGCTATATAGCAGAGTAAAAGAATATGTATTTACATATAATAAATATTTGGTACTGCTGGTTATGAAATATATGGTTGGTCTATCTAACAAGATGCAGTTTAGGGGTGAGAAAAGTAAGATCCTGCACTTAGGTAGGAAAAACTAAATGCATAGAATAGCCAATATCAGGCTCAACAATGGTGGCTGTGAGAGGGATTCTGGTGTTGTAGTGGACCACCACTTAAGTATGAGCCAGCAGTGTGCTTCAGCAGTCAAAGAAGCCAATGCAGTTCTAGGCTGCCTCAATAGAGGGATAGCGTCAAGATCATGAAAAGTGAAAGTATTGCTCTATAGAGTCTATACTAATGAGAACACACTTGGAATACTGCATCCAGTTCTGGTTGCCAAAATACAAAAAGGATGCTGAGGCCCTAGAAAGAGTGCAGAGAAGAGCAACAAAGATGATAAGGGCTTTGGAGGCTAAACTGTATGAGGTATGGCAAAAAGAACTAGGTACATCTAGCATAATGAAGAGAAGGGTTGGGGGTCATATGATAGCAGTCTTCAGAACTTGAAGTGCTGTCATTGGAGAAGAGGGGATTGACCTGTTCTCCAAACCACCTAAGGGCAGGACAAGAAGTAATAGGTAGAAGCTCATTAAAGAGAGATCTAAACCAGATCTGAGGAGACATTTCCTGACAGTGAGAACAATTACTCAGTGGAACAGCTTGCCTCTTGGAGTATGAGTGCTCTATCTGTGAAGGTCTTCAAGAAAAGACAGCTATTTGTCCTGGATTGAATAAAGTCTCCTGTATTGGACAGGTGGTTAGACTAGAAGACCTCCCAAGTCCCTTTCAGTCCTTTGATTCTATTATTCAATGACCTTTAGAATCTTTGCTGGCCCCAAAATACATTGGTTTCTACCCCAATAGATTTTTGATAAGACTTATGTTGTACTTTTAGGCCTTAACTTATGGCTGGCCATTTAGCAACCATTCGATGTTACAACAGGCACCCCCCGTCCAAGAGCTACTTATGATTCGGTTTTGAAGTTACAATGTGTTCCCTCCCCACAGTCACATGACTGCATTTTTGATGCTTGGCAACTGCATTTACAGCCATTTGCAGTGTTCCATGGTCACATCACCATGATTTATGGGGTTTTTTTTTCTGGAAAACAATGTTTACTTAGGGTTTCTGGAAAAAAATACATATAGTGAGCAGTGGGTTTGCTTAATTACTGTGGTGTTCACTTAACAACCATGGTGTTCACTTAACATCCACCAGGGTCACTTCTCTTATCATTTCCTTTCTCTCCGATGTTCCTGACATCTCTACAGTCCATTTTATCCAATCTGTTTTCTTGTCCTCAGATTTATTTTATAGTCTTAAGGGATAAGTTGTTTTTTCCAATTCTTGTAAAAAAAAATTCCACTAGGATTAAATCATATTTCCTTGTTTTGTTAAGTTCCATCTTTAAGTCTCTATTCTCAATTTTTTATCCACTTATCTGTTTTATCTGGTCCTTTTCTGTTGCTGTTTTCTGGGAATTTTTTTGTTGTAAAGTTAACTTGGAAACAGATTGATTTATATTTTCAAATTTATTTTGAATTTCTTTGTGGTTTAAAATCATTGAATTAGTTGCAGTACACTATTTCTCTCCTCCTGTGGAGTATTTATGTTTTCTTGATATGTTCTTTCTATGTGTCAATGGCCAAGAATTTAAGTTTTTCTCTTTTCTTTTCTCTGCAAATAGCTTTAGAGTCCCAGTTAAATAGATATTTGTAATCCAAATAGTTCGAAAAAGATTTTTTCCCTTGAAATTTATAATTCTTTGTCTACAGCCCAGATTACCATCTTTTTTGTCACAGCTGTTCTTTGTTGTTAAAGCTTCGAAAGTCATAAACACAGATTAGCTTTTCCCAAGTTTTGCAAGTCTTATATGAAAGTCATAGCTGTCATAGTCTTCATCCACTACTAGGTGTCAGCATCTATTTGTTTTTCAATTTCTAAAATGAACAATTGTCTTTAGAATGAGAGTCTTAACCATTCAACAATATTAGAGTTACCCAGATTTAAGTTTTAAATTTCAGATTTTATGTTTATTTCACTTTCATATATTTTGATCCTCCATAAAAAATTAATTCGCTGCTTCTGTTAGTATAAGGATGGGGCAGAAATCCCCCTCCTTCCCTTTTGGAGTTATTTTGCTTCTTGGGGATCTTTTCCAGGAAATTAAATATAGAATAGAAAAGAGAAGATCAAATAACTCACCCAGTTTTAAACACGCTGTTCACAGTTGTGCTGGTTAGTACTTTTGGACTTCGGTTGCAAGTAGCTTGGGCTGGTCGATGAAGTATGACCAGATTTTGTCCTGTTGAAGGCTTTCCCCAAGTCGAACGGAACAACCGCCGTTGTTCCAGAATCACTGGGCACCCTTCTTTCTTCATGGCCTCTCCGGGGTGACTTAGATCCATTTAGGGTCCCCTGGCAGGGTGAAATTAGCCTCAGGGGTGTGGAGAATTCGCAAGCCTGCAGCTGGTTGCTACCGTGCAAAACTGGAAGTTCCTACATTGTGTATTTTATTGAGAGGCCTGTTGGTCAACTGTTCTATTTTAATAATTTTTAAGGTATAGGAAAACATGACAACAGAGACATAACATCCTAATGATATATTCTTCCATACTTTGGGGATATCACTAATTTGGGAGGGGGTGTCTTTGATACTGAAGACATTAGAGTTCACTTTCCTCAGAAAGGAGTGAAATGCCATACTGATGATAACAAAACTTGTCTGGAGCTACTTTTATTATATTAAAAGTGTTTTTACTGAGATATGTTTTCCATTTATATACTTATGTTGGAAGTCAGTACCCATCCACCCTCCTAGAGAAGGAAATATTTTGGGGGATATTTAAAAGGACAGAATATTATATTCCCCCAAATGAATAATGGAGAAAATCTTAAAAGGCAGAAACTTCTCCCTTTCCTCTAAGTAGAAACTGAGCAGGCCAGCTCTGTAGAAATTCAGATTTGATAATCCTATTCAGAAAGACTGGGCCACCTAATCGTAAGCAAAACTCCTTCAGCCACAGCCCCAGAGAAGGTTTGAGCTGATGGGATTAGAAAAACAAAGACTCCCAAGGACAGAACATGGCCTTTAGGACATAATAGGATTAACCCACCACCATTAGAATAGCAAAAGCTCAGGTCAAAATACATGACTCAGGAATAGGAACAATCTCAAACAGGAATAACTCCAGACACAAAACCTCCAAAAGGTATAAAAACCAACCCACTCCCAGATCTATTTTGTCAGCTACCCAGGAACACACTGTGTCACTGACGTTTCTGGCAACTAAATAAACAAGAACCTTCTTTTCAAACAGCCTGCATTTTATTCCCAGATTGGACTGGACCCTGATGATTTTTTCTTTCAACAATTTGGCACCCAGAATGGGACTCTAAACTAACCTGACCAATGCACTGGGCCTGGGTAAGCCTCCATCTTGCAGGCAGCAGACCCCTTGTGTCTGTGGGTGGGTTTCGTAGACCCTGCCCATCTTGAACAAGGGTAGTAAAGGGAGTTTTGAGTTTGAGCTCAAGGGCTGCTTTGGAAAGAAGGTGAGTACCTCTAAATTTTAACTTTTAAAGCCCAAGGGAGCAAGGGAAATGTGTGTATGTCTGTGTGTGTGAATGAGAAGACCTTTTTCCCAATCAAAGCTGGATCTTGCTCCCTCTGGCCTTTCCTAATCACAAAAAGGATCTGTTCAAGTGATAGACCCTGAAAAGCAAGTGGGTTTGGCCAGAGCACAGGACCTTTTGTTAGAGAAAAGGGAGAGGCTGTGTGAAAATGGAATGGAAGGGAAAATGAGAGAGTCGGATTTGGGCAACCAGCTGGGAAGTCAGTGAACAAAGCCTGGATTAGAAGGTGCCCATACTCACTGCTTAAAGGTACAGCAGGTCCTCCCAGACTCTCCTGAGTCTGAAAACGGTGGGCAGGAAAAGTATGAGCAGGAAAAGATTGTTGGAGGAAGATGCCCGTACTCACTGCATAGGGGAGCAGCAGGTCCTCCCCAACCCCTTTTTGATCTGAAAACCATTGGTGGTGTTCCCTTGAAAGGAGGTGCCCATATTCTGTGAGGAAACCAGAGTCCTCCCAGACTTCTTTTTATCTGAAAACTGACAGGTGGAACAGCAAGTTTTGGCCACAAGGGAAGACCCAACTAAGCCAATTGAACCCTGCATCTGAAGGGAACATGGGAAGCTTAGCTGATGAAGACTTTTCTTTCAACTCTTACATTAAATATATCAAAAGTTATGTAATTTCTAGTGGATTCTAAGGTTAATGTTTGACAATAAGTGGTATTAAGTGCATTCACTGGACAGATATTGAAAAAGTAGAGTTATATGTTTTCAATTATGATTAGAAAATAAAAATGTTAAATACCATGTATTGAGTCATTTAAACCCTCAAAAAGTTCTGGTTAATAAAAACTAGAGCAGATTTCCTTGCAAGAAGTAAGCTTTATTATCAGGTGCAGTAGGAAAATAACATAATTAGCTTCGTGATTTTATTTTAAACTTTTTGAAAAAGTGGAGACTTTATAAAATAGCATTGCATCACTATATTGTGTAATAGTGAGCACTACTGTGTGAAAAACTCTTCATTTTATTTATCTGGAATGTTCCATTTTTCAGCTTCATAAAAAAAATCTGAGGTTCTAGTATTTTAAGTGAGAGAGAAAACTTTCCCCTAGAAGAGACATCATGCCAACATAAAAGCAACAATCAATAAGAAACAATAAAGAGCTATCTTCCAAGATTAAAATGAAGTGTGTATTTGAAGAAGAAGGAATGTTTCAAGATTGTAAGGTTTTGAGTTCAATTAAATTAATTTGAAATACTTAAAATTAATAGGATGGGGATATGGGCTAAAGCATTAATTTGAAAACAAAGAGGTCATAATTGTACAATTCAAGATTCAGTTATAGTTGGTAGTTGAATGGATTAAAAGAAGAAAATACGAATGTATGTACGATTATTGTCTCAAGTGAAGAATGATTATTGTCTCTAGTGAAGAACAAGAAAAAGCAACAATGGAAACACAGAATTCACAACTGGATATAAAACTGAAACAGAAACAACAGGTGTCTAAATACAAAGCAAACTTTAAAACACGTTCTATATTATTTCTGGAACATATAAAGATTTGTTTCTTGAGAAATGTGAAGATTAGGTTATTTGTTAATTTCAGATACTGTTATAAGTTTCAGACTTATAGTCCACTCCCTATGGCAGAATCCTAGACTAATGACACCAATCTCACATATTCTTCAGAAATATGCTGATTTGTGCACCATTCTCAAGATCAATCCAGATCGCTCTCTCTCCCTCCCTCCCTGCTGTCTGCAAATTGCTAAGAGTCTAACAAAGAAAAAGACTGAAGTAAACTGAGATACCTACTTTCTTCTATCTATGAATAATTGACTTCTCAAACTGGAACTGGAATATCTCTGACAGCAGAGATAGTATATAAGAACTAAGCTTGAAAGGGATCAGAGAATTAATGATATGAATAATAGGAAATTAACTGCAATGTCCTGCTTTTGATGACCAGCCCTACTGTTAAAATATACAAAGCAGTAATCTATCTTGGCAAATGTGAAGGACTGACACCGTAGCAGAGAATTCTATGAGGGTGAAGCAGTGGTGGGATTCAAATATGTGAACAACTGGTTCTCTGTGTAGATGCCGCTTCCGGAAGTCCGTTCTGGGCCTGGGCAACAAAAAATTAGCTACTGGTTCTGCCGAAGTGGTGCAAACCGGCTGAATCCCATCACTGGCCGTGTCCCAGGGTCATGTGATCACCTTTTGTGACCTTCTGACTAGCAAAGAGGGGAAACTAGATTCACTTAACAACTGTGTTACTAGCTTAACAGTTGCAGTGATTCACTTAACAACTGTGGCAAGAAAGGTTGCAAAATGGGGCAAAACTCAATAACTTAGCCTCAGAACCTTTGGGTTCAATTGTGGTCATAAGTCAAGGATTAGCTGTATTGGAATTTCTTTTTGAGTTATGGAAAGGCTCCTTGTTGGAACAAAGGAAGTGGGTCCTTTCAATCTGCCATGGTCTGTTTTAGAGGAATTAGCAGTTGCAGTCCAGAACTAAGGAGGCTTTTCTGCAAATGCCCAGGATCTTTTTATTATGTATGCAGAATAGATGTTTTAGCATTGAACTACATCCAATCATATTACAAGTACCTTCAGTGGAAACTTTTATGAATGTGCTTAGAGTTCAAAGAGATCCCAATGAAGATTTACAACATTCTTATATTAGTCACGTTAAGGTGCTCACTTTGTTTGGCAATGGCTATGAGAGTTTATTGGCTATTGTATATTTCCCACAATGCCTCTAGGGTCGTTTGATGATGTTTCAAAGCATTCTGTGCAATGTAAAAAGGAGCTTAGCAGCCAACTGAGCGGCACAATACTGATTTATTTTTAAAAGTACAGGTAGTCCTTGACTTATGACTAAAATTGAGACTGGCATTTCTAAGTTGCTAAGTGAAACACTTAAGTAAATTTTGCTCCATTTTACAACCTTTCTTGCCACTGTTGTTAAGTGAGGAGGCCGTACGGGTCTGGATGGGGAGGAACAGACTCAGGCTCAACCCTTCCAAGACCGAGTGGCTGTGGTTGCCG
>JANHFS010011854.1:0-12144 GCA_032467975.1 Trimeresurus albolabris
GGGAGGGAAAGAGAAAGAGAGAGAGATTTACTCCCAAATGGGAAATATGCAGGGTAACCATTCCTTCCTGTTGCCTTGCCTTGTTTTGCCCTGGTATTTTATCACCACCATAATCCTATTCATAGTTATTTATGGAATTTTGTGTTTGCGCGCAACTGTCTTCACTGCAAAAATGTGTGGAAAGAATTGACAATACTACCTGTCTCAGCCCGAGAGGTGACTACAGCAGCACAAACCGCAGGGACTACAGACCTTCCTCAGCTCAGGCTGGATTTTTAGGCCCAGTCTTGGGAAAGGAGGAGGCCATTTCCTGTTGCCCAGAAATTCAGTGAGTGGGGATTGGATCTTAGACTCATCAATCGAAGGACAGGAACACTGGGTTCCTCTTCCTGGTTTATATTTATATCTATATATTTATATTATTGGAGGGAAGAGATGTGAGAAATTTGGGAGCTGGGAGTGGAAGGACAGATGGGAAGAAAGCTTGGAGTCTTAGCCCTAGGTAAACTACTAAGAGTTATACTGGTAGTGCTCGACTTATGACCACAATTCAGCCAATGTTTCTGTTGCTAAGCGAGAGAGTTTTTAAGTGAGTTTTGCCCCTTTTACAACCTTTCTTGCCACAGCTGTTAAGTGAATCAAGTGGTGAAGTTAGTAACACGGATGTTAAGTGAATCTGCCTTCCGCATTGATTTTGCTGTTCAAAGGATTGCAAAAGGGAATCACATGACCTTCGGACACAGCAACGGTCATAAGTATGAAACAATTGCCAAGCATCTGAATTTCGATCACATGATCATGGGACTGCTACAAAGGTCGTAAGTGTGAAAAACGGTCATCAGTCACTTTTTCAGGGCTGTTGTAACTTTCAATGGTCACAAAATGAACAGTTGTACGTTGAGGACTTCCTGTACTCTGTGTACTTAATCCTGCTTCCAATATTTTTCCTCAACCTTCCTTTGAAATTTCTCTAATCACTTCACAACCAACTCTGAAGCCCATCCTTCAGAAATGCCATCAAAACAAAAACTACGTTTGCTCCTGTTTGGGGCATTATATCAAAGTTAGATATTTTTATAAACTCAAAGAGGATACAAGGACAGCATTTAAAATATGAAAATAAATAAATGAGAATTCTCCCGTTGGAGGAAGAAAAAGGATATCTATATGAAACAATAGACGTTTTGGAAGTAAACCTGCAAACCTGGAAAAAATCTGGGATGCATGTGGTTTAATATTTCACTATAACTGAAGGATAAGTTGTGAAGCTGGTTACTTTCAACCTGGTGTTTATTTTTTTTTGTTTTTTGTTCCTAGTTTATGATATTTGGAAATTTAAAATTTAAAATGGAACATATTTGCTACCAGCAAGCCCATTCTTAAAGAAAGAAGACCTGTCTCCATTTGTTAGGGCAGTGAATGCTTCAAGATTTATTTAGAAGACATTTAAGTACAGCGTCTCTCTCCTGATCACTACAAATCCGTAACGTTTTTCTCTTTGAGCCTGAAGTCACATTATCAGTATAGGAGGTCCTCAACCTGAGACTGCAATTGAGCCCTGAATTACAGTCGTACATTGTTGCAGTTAAAAAGTGGAAGCATCATGTGACCGGACCTAATTGTTTGAACATTTTTACAGTAGTTGTTAAGCGAATGCTGTAGTCTTTAAAGGAATGCTGAAGTCATTAAGTGAACGCTGAAGGCTCAAAATAACGCTTTGCAACATGGCCGCTGGGGAGGTCATGCCTGAAGTCTGGGTGAGTAGGGAGAGGAAATATCCAAGAGTTGTGTGTGCCGCATTGTGGAGATTTTCAAGAAAAGATTGGACAGTCATTTGTCTGGTAGGAGGAGCCCTTCCTTGGGCAGGGAGTTGGACTAAAAGTCCCATCTATCCTAGGATTGTATGATTCCCTCTGTGCTTTGTGCCACAATGATTGTGCTTCTCTGTTGTTCATAAACAGACAACTTCCCACATGAAAGGCAGAGGCCAAAGGCCACCAAAGGAGTCAGCCACCGGGTTGTCCAGACACTCCTAAACCCAGGTGAGCTGCCCTCCTTGGGCAGGTTTTAGAATGTGGCCAATGTTTACCTGGTTGCCAAAGCAACCAGGTTGTCAGTTTCCCTGAAAAGCCACCAATCGGCCCAGCTGCCATTCTCCCTTCGTGCAGTGAAAGGACCAACAGCTGCTTGGGGTCATGGCTGTATGACGGTTTTTTAGAGTAAGTGTGGTCATCTCAGCTGCCAAGAAATTGGCAGTAGTAAGGGAGAAAGTCATGTTTCCCAACTCTTATGACTGACTCAGGCCTATTTCTCTTCTCTTCATAGAACATCTGGAAAAGATGTTCGGCGCTCTTCTGCTGCACGAAGAGCGACGTAGAAGACCTTCCTGAGCCTCCTGACAGGTACCACCCCTTTCTCTCCTCAACCCCTGGGCACGGTGGGGCAACATTAATGGACTGCAGGGTCTCTAAGAGCCTCTCCTCAAGATGGCTTCCTGTCCACAAGGGGTTGCAGAGGCAAAAAGATGGCCAGGCTGAATAGCCGGTCTTAGAAAGAAGAGGCAGACTTGGATGGATACTCTTTGACAAGTCACCTTCTTCTTTTGGCCAGCACTGACAAGGCACAGAAACGGGATGACCAGCAGGGAGAATGGCAGACACATCTTTGTGGGTCTGATGGACGCAGGTCTTCCTCCCAAAGGGTAAGGACTCTTCTGTGACATGGCCAGTCAGGGTTCATGCCTCAAAACTGGGTGAGGAAAGGGAGGAATTCTCACTTGGGGGAACCTGGCCAGCCTAACAAAGTCAAGAGGAGCCTTTTGGATTTGGGGAAAGATCTTGATGGCTTGGAAGGGAAATACTGGGACATTCTAAGGAAGAGCCATTTTGAGCCTCTTCCTATCAGCCAAATTTTCCATGATCTGCTGTCTCTATTCCCTGTGGAGTGCAGCCTTTCTCTCTTGGGGAAGATAAACATTCCACCAGATGCAGGGGACTTTTAATTTATACCTTCATTGAACAATTGTTACTTGCAGGTTTTGATGGGTGTTCGTACTACCGCCCGGAGCCCCAGGAAGGAAGAGGTGATGCCAGTTCTCATTTCAATGAGGTAGGTGTTTGCAGATGAAGTATTCTGAAGCCCCCTAAAAGGCAGCTGCAGTAAAGCCCTAAAGAGAAGGGCTAGAAGAAACGTTTGCAGAGGGGAGGCATTGCATGGCTAGTTTTGATCTTTGGCCCTTCATTCTCTCTCCAGAAATGAGAAGATGGCGAAGTGGAGGCCGCGGCTCTCAACTATCCCGGAGACCTGCCCAGACCAGCTCCTCACCATGGTAATGGCAGAAGCCCTTTTGCTCTGGATTTATTGATATGCCAACATTTGTAATATTTGCATTGTTATTTCAGGATCCAGTGGAAGAATACCAACCAAGATCGGTGCAGGAGGAAAGAAGTGCCTGCCTTTCAAGGTAGGAAACACCTCGGAGGGTGAAGCCTTTGCAGAGAGGAGGCATCTCTGCCCTCTGCCTCTGCTTCTGCTAAAGGAAGAATCTCAGGCCAATCCCCTTGGCAGGCCAGCTGGAAGGTTCTTAGAGCCTCCACGTCACCACTTCTTTTAAAAAAGGGTCCCTGGTTGTTTTTGATGTTTGTCTCCTTCGTTTCTCTCCCCAGAAAGAAAAAGGAAGAGCACTGGAGGCCGCGACTCCCCCCCAGATCAGAGACCTGCAGAGAATTGGTAAGGCCTGAATAGCTTCTATCCCACTAAACGAAGAACCATTGTCTCTGTGGAGATGCCAACAGACAGAACCTTTGCATTTTTATTTCAGGACGAAGAAGACCAGCCGGCGGAAGAGCAGCTCTCTCCTACTAGGGAGAAGACGCACACCTCGGAGGTAAGAAAGTCTTGGCAATGGGGCTGATGGAGGCTCTCTTGCTGTTAGCACACAGGCCTGAACGCACCCTATCCTTTAGCAATCTTATTGGGATGCAGAAAGCTTAGGATTTAGCCTCGATACTGTCATTTGCAGGATTCGATGGAAGTCCAGGTGGGCTCCGGGAACAACAGCCTGGAGGATTTTGACTCCATTTCTGCCCTCTTGGATGAGGAGTCTGAGGGAAGCTGGGAGCAGGCTGCAGAGGCTTCGGAGGCCAGCCTTTCGTCCAGTCCATGGGTAAGACAGACAAAGTGTTTTCTCTTGGGGAGGGATAGAGTCCCTCTATTTAGTTCTCCTAATCTGAGTGAACTGTGCTGGAGAGCTCTGGGCAGTGGAGAAAGGTGACACCTGGCCCTTGGGACACGGTACTTAGGCTAACTAGAAGCAACCATGCTCTGTTGCGATTGTTTGCTTTACCGCAAAGCAGCAGGGAAGGACCCACTGCAGTGGACTGGTGTCCTAAATGGATATGACCCACCCTGTTTATCCCTTTCATTTTTCTGGTCATCCTCTCCAGCAACCTGCTGTTTCCAGGCAGGTTTTTAACGAGCAGAGTGGGATGGGAGTGGGGATTGCAACAGAAGCATTGTTCCTGATGGGGATCCCAAATCAATCCAGCCTCTTTTAGGAATTCTGAGTCTCCTTTCACTGATGGATAAAAATGAATCATTGTCCATTCACAGGATTCTCCCGAAGAAGGGGAAGCCTCGCTGGACAATATCAGCAGCCTGGAGGAGGACTCCCTGGACCTCAGTCTCTAATTAAAAGAGGTACCTATTTTAGCCTCTTTGTGAATCAATGCCTTGCTCAGTGAAACAATGAGCTCTGACGGGCAGGGTCACCCAAGTCAGACAGGTCATAGTGCAGAGTGCTGACACAACGTGGTCCACTGGAGAAGGAAATGGCAACCCTCTTCAGTGTCTTTATGAAAAAAAAACCACAAAAAGTATCAAAAGTAACTCCAGAAAGAACAAAGTGTGTATACTTTTATAGAAAGCGTGTGGTACTTATAATAGCCTTTGATTTCTTCCCCAGACGCTTCCCCAGATGCCTCTCCAGAAGGCAGATCGGAGGAGGATGAACCAGTCCCAGGCCCATCAGGAGGTGAGTTGGTCAATGCCTCCGAGCAGCCAACAGAGAGTGATTTGGCTGAAGCACAGCTGCAGCAGGACAGCCCTGAGGCTTCCGGTTGGGAAAGCTCGCAGCTGCAGATGGTTAGTTTTGAGGAGGAACTGCTTTCTGCACTATCCGAGAACATCTAGGGCAGAGAAAAGACAGGAGCAGCAAAGGGCGGCTCTTTCACTCACAAGGAAGCAGTCTTGCCCTTCTTGATGGGCTGCACCAGAAGCTGGCTATTGAGCACAGCAGACAAATGGAGGCCATGCTGGGAACAATGCGTTCATGAATAGGGGGGTTGGAGTAGAAGACCTCCAAGGTCCCTTCCAACTCTTGGTATTCTGTTCTTTTATTCTATCTGCATATAGACGGACGGCGATGGACGACAGAATCAGCCCTAGCAGCGAAGCCCTGCGAGGAGCCACTTTCCAACGAGGAAATTCCTGCGTCTTGTTATTGTTATTGTTGTAATTCTTCTTGTTGTACTTGTTGTTGTTGTTGTTGTACTTCTTCTTGGTTTTGTTCTTGTTGTTGTTCTGGAATAAAACGAAAAAAGACTTTATATCTGCTAATTTAGTTTAGACCTATTTTTATTACACTTTTGTTAGGAAGAGAGTGAACTTTTCATTAAATGCAGAATTTCAGCAAGCTTCATTGTCTGTTTTCTTGTATTTTTTTCTGCCGTTCTATGGGATACAGTGAATTAGTATTCACTTACAATATTAATGGAAACCTGACACATCCAGAGGTTCCTCAGCTACATGCAAGTAATCCTCAAGTTACCACAATTGATCCCCAAATTTATCTTTTAAATGCAACATTTGTTAAGTGACTTTTGCCCCATATTATGACATTTCTTTCCACAGTTGTTAAGCAGATCACTGCAGTTGTTAAGATAGTAACACAGTTGTTAAGAGAATCTGGCTTCCCCATTGCTTTTGTTTGCCAGAAGGACGCAAAAGTTGATCACATGATCCCGGGACACTGCTACAGTCATAATCATGAGTCAGTTGCCAAGCATCTGAATAGCGATCACGTGACCAAGGGTCTACTGCAACGGACGTAAGTGTGAAAAAAGATCATAAGTCCCTTTTTTCAGTGCCGTTGTAACTTTGAACAGTCACTAAATAAACTGTCGTAAGTGGAGGATCACCTGTACTTTCTGAACATCAACCAGTGTATTGTCTAGTAAGAAGGAGAATTTTGTTCAGCAACATCAGGAAGATCTGTCCTTGGAACATCATGATTGGAGGCCCAGAAAGCACTGTAGATCTGCTATGGGGGAAGAAAGTTTGCATTCTTCCAGAAGAAGGAATTTTACAGAAGAATACCCACGTTACACTGGCTAAGAGGCTATAATTTCTTGCAACTCATGCTAGGTTGTTGCACACACTAGCAAAATACTGTATATAAGATACACAAATGGGACAGCTAAAATGGCAGGGAAAGTGTATGTCCTATCCTGACGTGAACAATTTCCATGCCAGTGATTTCAATTAAACTGTAAATAAAAATGATCACGGGAATGGCAACATAGCATACCTTGCTTTGTTATTCTCCTCTCAGTAACCTTGTTAATTGGTACTACATTTTCCATTGAAAAAGAAGTGTTGCTTCAAGTTTACTAAGAATAAGAATATAAGGTATTTAGGACTTGTATTCAAAGGCTTGATGTTTGCCCTCTGCCCCATCTGCACTCATGCAATTGCATTGTGGGCAATTGCATGAGATTGCCCACAACAAGATCACATTCAGAGCTGTTTGCAGCATCCCACAAATCACGTGACTACAGTTTACAATGTTTTGCTGGCGTTGACTACCAATATCTGTTAAAAAATGCCCATTGTAAAAAATGAGTACACTTAACGACTGCAGCTTTCATTTAATGACCACTGCAAACACTGTTGTAGAATAGGTTTGGTCACATGATGTCCTACTTAATCACCAGTAAGACTTACCGCCTAAATTCCAGGCTGGTATTAGGTGCCAAATTCTATTACTCTTTTTTTAAAGATATGAAAGATTCTCAATAGTATCCTCTGTGCATCTCCATCTACAAAACCGCATTTGCATACAGCTCTGCAATTCAATCCCTCTAACCGACTTTCTCTGGAGAGGTGAGCGCAAATCCCAGATTGGCCGTTTCTCTCCATGCAAATGGTGGCCTGGAAGCGACTGCAATCTGACCGCTTAGAGAGGGGCACCAATTTCATCTGGCACAGGCAAACACATGTCAATTTCCCAACCAAAAGTACAGGTAGTGCTCGACTTACGACCACAATGGAGCCCAAAATTTCTGCTGTCAAGTGAGACATTTGTTAATGGAGTTTTGCCCCAGTTTATGACCTTTCTTGCCACAGCTTTAAGTGAATCACTCCAGTTCATAAGTGAGTAACCTGGTTGTTAAGTGAATCTGGCTTCCCCATTGACTTTGCTTGTCAGAAGGTCACAAAAGGAGATGACGTGACCTTGGGACACAGCAACGGTCATAAGTATGAACCAGTTGCCAAGCATCTGAATTCTGATCACAGAATCATGGGGATTCTGCAAAGGGGGTAACTGTGAAAAACGAACATAGGTCACTTTTTTCAGTGACGTTGTAACTTCGAATGGTCACTAAATGAACAGTTGTAAGTTGAGGACTTCCTGTAATTTGGAGGGCTATTTCTTCTATACACAAGGAGCACTGATGATGTCTTGCATATACATCTTAAGATAAATAACTAGCCTGGAAACATTTTTGCAATACGAGTTTACTTACAGAAGAAAGATTCTATATTTACCATTTAATAATAGGCTGGAAGATAAAACCCTGAAAAGACATTTATCAGAGGCCATAAAAGTCACTTAGAAGCTGAATTTAACAGAATGACGGAGTTGGAAGGGATCTTGGAGATCTTCTAGTCCAACCTCCTAGAAATCTAGAAGTGAAGAAAGGGTTTCCAAGTTGAAACAAAAGTACTCATGTGTTGTTGTTGTTTTCATCAAAGGACTCAATTTAGCCATCTCTGCTAACTCCATCAACTTTTGCAACCATTCCTCCATTGTGGAGATCGAAATGTCCTTCCATTTTTGTACATAAAGTAGCCTTGCTGCCATCGACATATATAACATTGAAGTTCCATCTTTTTTTCCAAGTCTTTTTTCCATTAAGCCAAAAAGAACTGTTTCTGCTTTTACCTTTATATTCACTTTCAGAATTTTCTGTATTAGAATATAAATCCTACTCCAATATTTCTTTACTTTATCATATGTCCACCATAAATGATAAAAGCTCCCTTGGGCCAGGATGTTTTTCAGGGGGCTGTGAATGTAGACACATGAGTTGCCTCCTGTGATGCGTTTTTTGGTCGTTGATGATGCCAACAATATTGCAATGATTAATTTTAATTATTATTTACTGCCAAAAGTCATATTGCAAATGGGTACCTATATATATTGAAATAGAAAAAGCTTTATTGATTATCTAGAGATAACTTCCAACTATTCAGCATTTTCCAAGTTTCCCACATCCAAATGCCACTCAAGCACTCCTCTAGGCTGCTGACCACAGTAACCGAGCTACACAGATATTGTATAGTAAGGATGGGTTGTCAAAATGAAATACAATAACAGAAGTACGAATCCTCCTTTATCAGGAGGCTGAAGAGGCAGAGAATGCATAAATGCAGAAGAGACCTTAGATTTTCAAGAGACACCAGATGTGTTATAACCGACTTTCTCTGGAGAGGTGAGCGCAACTCCCAGACTGGCCATTTCTCTCCATGCAAATGGTGGCCTGACAGCGACTGCAAACTGACTGCTTAGAGAGGGGCACCAATTTCATCTGGCACATGTAAAAACATGGAAGTCCATGGAAGACATCTTTCGAATTCCTTTCTCTCATACACACCTCCATGCATTCGCAGTGCATTTCAATATCCTCCCGTTTTTGTCATCCTTTTTTTAATAATAGAGTTGGAATAATATAGTTGGAAGGGACCTTGGAGGTCTTCTAGTCCAATCTCCTATTTAAGCAGGAGATCCTATATAATTTCTCAGAAATGGCAATGCAGACTCTTCATAAAAGCCTCCAGTGATGGAGCACCTATAACTTCTGAAGGCAGGCCGTTCCACTGATTAATTGTTAGGATGTTTCTCCTTAGTTCTAGGTTGTTTCTGTCCTTGATTAGTTTCCATCCATTGTTTCTTGTCTTCCCTTCTAGTGCTTTGGAAAATAGGTTGACCCCCTCTTCTTTGTTGCAGCTCCTCAAATATTGGAACAGGATCGATCTGGATGGGATGAAGGTGGCTGAATATGGTTGTTTTGGGAACACAGAATTCTGAAATATTCTTGGATGAAGAAATGGAAAACAACTCCATTCTATAAGTCCTTATTGGCCAAGAGGCTGAAACATTGAGGAAAAGCACTCCACACTGAAATATCATATACTTGAACAGGCTGAATTGTTGAAATCTCTTTGCAGTCATCTTATTAAAATGTCCTTGATTCCAGGTCAGAGAATAACATTCAACTGGGCTGGTAACTGATTGTGCAATTGTTCATGTTTTTATGCCTGTGCTCCATGACACCCTAACATCTATTCTCAGCACTCCTTTCTAATGCTGAATGCTCTGAACACAGTTACTGCTGTCTATGCTCACTTGTGTTTTATTTTCCCATTTGTGTAATGAAGGGAATAAGTTAGTGTGACAGGCCAGTTCATTCACTGAAGTAAGGATCACCATTGGTTACAATATTTATTCCAATGACATACTGACTTCTTCTCTTCTTTAGAAACTGAGACCATGACTGAGCTTGGGGAAGATATATCAGCCACAGCTTCAACAAAGGATATAGAATCCTCCCCCCAGTGGAGAAAATACTACCACATTCTATTGTGCAAGTCAAAACAACTGAATAAAAAACATGGCAAATTATCCAGTAGCTACATTTTTTTGTGGATTTCCTTTGAATGTGGAAGAATGCATGTAGCTAAAGCAGTGGTTCTCAACCTTTTTAATGCCGCGACCCCCAACCAGTCGTAAGTTGAGGATTAAACCGGCCATAAGTCGAGAACTAAACCGGTCGTAAGTCGAGGACTACCCAACCGGTCGTAAGTCGCGGACTTTCCCTGCCCAGGAGCGCCACGCATGCGTGGTTCCGCCCCCTGCGCCGGCTGAGGCGTAGCTGGCAAGCGGCAGAGACGGAGCAGGCCGACCACCAGCTGGCCCAGCTCAAGGGAGGTAAGGCACCCGCCGGAAAAGGGAAAAAAATGGCGGACAGTCTTGCTTGGCGACCCCCGTGAAATGGTCGATCAACCCCAAATGGGGTCCCGATCCACAGGTTGAGAACCACTGCTCCAGAGGGAGTGCACCTCACTCTTTGGCTCTGTTTTCGCCAGGAAGGGGCTTGAGAAATGGCTTTTTCTGTTGAAAACGGAGCCACAGAGTGAGCCGCACTTGCTCCGGAGGCTTGTTTTCACCAGGAAAAAGCCATTTCTCAAGCCCTTTCCTGGTGAAAACAGAGCCAAAGCGTGCCTCACTCTTATTAAGAGCAATCCTGCAAAAACAAGCCTCCAAAGTGAGCTGACTTTATTGAGAGCAATCCTACGAAAAGAAGCCTCAGGAGCAAGCCGGCCTTATTGAGAGCAATCCTGGAAAAACAAGCTTCCGTTTCCTTTCACTCAGATGGAGCAGACAAACTCAAGCCTGCTGCTCAAATACCTTTCATCCAAACGGAAACCTGAGTCACACGGAGTTTCAAGCAGTCACATGGAACGTTCCTTTCCATTTCTGAAGTGCCCCACTGCAGGCACACAGACCTTTCAATCTCTCTCAAGTCTGCATTTGGATAAAAAGGGTTTGAGCAGCAGCAGCTTGAGTTTCTCTGCTCCGTCCCGAAGGAAGAAACTGGAAGTGCAGAGCAGGATTGCTCTCAAAAAGACGCAGGTGCGCTGTGCGCGCTAGCCTTATTGAGAGCAATCCTGCTCTGCGCCTCCATTTCCTTTCACTCTGAGCAGAGAAACTCGAGACGCTGCCGCTCAATGAGTGAGGAGGAGGAGGGGAAAAGTGGTGAGGATTTGTGCCAGCCAGCTGGCCAGGCAAGGACTAGGTTTGGCAGGGTGGCTGGCTGGTGGAGAGGGGGATTATGGCTGCTTAGGTGGTTGCCGCTGATGCCAGCTTGAATGCGGGTGCAAGGGGATTCACCCTGTGATGCCGCCCTGCTCAGCTGAAGGCTTCGTTCCTGCCCTCAAACTAAGGCTGGAGCACATGAGCGTGCAGCGCAACCAGGCCATGGACAGCATTGGTTCCTGCGCCTGGCCGACTCTGATTCCACACTTTGCCCCATAGGCATGCAAATGAAGCAAACACTTCCCCCCCCCAGAGAATGGAAGCTTCCAGGGGCCATGATCTCTTTAGCAGAGAATTTGTGTTTGAACTTGCGCGATATTACGGCACCTAGGAGCTTCCATTGTCAGCGCGAAAAGCATTATTTCCAAGCCGATTCTCCTCTTCCTTAAACAGAAAGAAGCCACGGCAGAGAGGAGATAGATTTTGCAAGGTAAGTGAGTCCAGGGCTGCAGAAAGGGAGGGGGAAGCAGTTGTGGGGAGTGGGGAGAGGAATAGCGTGAATATTGCAGAGCCTCTGCGGTCGCTCACTCGTAAGGACGAACAACTGCTGTGGTGCTGCAATAGTTGTAATTTTGGGATTTGCTTGTAAACACTAGGGGATGCTTATCATGTAACTTCAAACGAGTGTTAAGTGAACACTTGTAACTCGGGGATTACCTGTAGTGCTTCCCAAACCTGGATAAATTACCCAAAATTGGGTAAAATTTAGATACCAACGCACAAACCCATTACTCAATTACAATTAAATTATCCAATTTAAATTGACTTGAAGTGTTAGGATAATGAAGGAAAAAGTCTGGGAAGCACTGCAATAAGGAATATTAATCTTGACAGCCAACTACACATATCGTCTCCACATCTCGCGTCATCAGATAACCGCCCGGCTTCAGGGTGACCCGCTCTCTCCTCCAATTGAGGGGAGGGGGGATCCCCTGGAGGGGAGGGCCGAGGACTTTGCGCAGTATCTGTATGACAAAGTCGCTCGG
>JANHFS010012141.1:0-12095 GCA_032467975.1 Trimeresurus albolabris
GCACTGTGTTGGCTTTTTTGGCAGCTGCAGCACACTGCTGGCTCATATTTAAGTGATTGTCCATTAGGACTCCAAGATCCCTCTTACAGTTACTACTATTAAACAAGATACCCCCTATACTATACCTGTGCATTTGGTTTTTCTTGCCTAAATGTAGAACCTTACCTTTTTCATCATTGAATTTCATTTTGTTAGGTGGTCGTTATAGTAGAAGTCGTTTGTCAAGTAAGATTTTATAGTCCAAGGTATTCCATCATCTTGTGTAATAACAAATGTTTCTCATATAAAGAAATAGGAAAGCAATTCCCCACATATAGCTCTAAATCTCAGTAAAGATTTACATTCATAGTTCAAACAGGCCAATTATGCCGCCCAGAAATTCTCTTTACAGTTGAGTTTCTCACAGGTGGTATCTATCAAGATCAAAAGAGTTTTATCTGAAGGGCTAAAAGCCAAGTCTCTTTTAGGCAATGACAAGTTGTAATACCATACTTTGCCACAAGATGTCACCGATGCCATTTAAAGTTTTTTTAAGTCCAAATTTTTTATAATCCTTTGTTTAGTTTTATTTCTTTTTTGTAAATAAAAACAAAAGTCTCCAGTAAGAATAAGAAAACTTTTGGTCCCCAAATTTCAGAAACATATAAATCCAATTAGATTAAAATGGTTCTTATGGTGCTTTAACTCCCCTGGGTAGTCAATTGCCGCTGTTCTTAGAAGGTGGGGTAGAAATTCCCTTCCCTCCTCAGAGGGGAAAAATACTTTGGGCAGCTTTTACAGGAAAAAAAACTTAAGATCTTAAAGAGAAGATCAGATCTCATCCAGTTTCATCCGCGTTGCTTTAGAAGTGTGCTTAATGGTAACTTCGGTTGTCAGCAGCTTAGTGACGAGCCATATTGCTATGGCCACTCTTTCCTCTGTTGGTTTGGAGGGCTGCCCCAGATCAAGCGGGAGGGCTGCTACCCTCCCGTGATCAAGCGGAGGTCCCCTCTTTGCTTGTCGCCCCTACAGGGTGACTTTCGACCCTTTCCAGGGTCCCCCAGCGGAATGAAATCGAACACGAAAGACGGAGCTCACCTTCCAGCGTCTACAGCGTCCGCAATGGCAAACCGGAAGTCATTCGTGTGCATTTTGTTTGGAATCGCTCAATGGGCTGACAAATGGTTTCTCCAATCAGGATTCGCAGACTTGGAATGCAGACCTCATACTTGTATGCAAGGTGACTTCTGTACCCAACAATAGCCCTTCCCAAGGATACACTCAGAAAGAGAGATATAGAGATATAAAACATGTCCACAAGCACAGAAACCTCCAGCCTGCTTGGTCCTGCAACAAGGAACAGAGTAAGAATTGGCCAGGTGATTCCAGAGGAAGAGTGATCCAAAATCCACACTGCTTTTTGGTGGTTCCCAGAGGTCCTTCTGAACTAGTTTACCTGCAGGGCTGTTCCTCCTCTTCCTTTAGATCTCGGATTCGGAGGGAAGAGCTTCAGGAAAGAAGGTGTAAAAGAGACATCTAACTGGTGCCCACTAGCCGGCTTCTTGCCAGGGGAAATGATCAATGGCAGGAGGGGCATCTTTTTTCAGTCCAGGATCACCACATTGCCCTGCTGGTTTTCTTGGATGCCCCCCTCACCCAAGGGGAGTTGTACGAAGGAAAATGTGGTGGACGTTGAATGTGCGAAGGAAAATGTAGCCTTTTTTGTTTTTGGAGAAAGTGAGGAGTGTACAGGCCAGTCCTCTACACAGACTATGAGGGGGGCAGCAGTCCCCCAAGAGAAAAAAAGTGTCTGGACACAGAGCAGGGCCACCCTAGTTATGGATAGGCTAAATCAGGGTTTTGTTCCTGCAACCTAGATGTCTCCTGTTGCTCTTAACAGCTTATCTCCTGGCTTCCAGACTACGTTTTTGGCATCGCAGACTTGCCCATAGATTGGTTGTTGGCCAGCATAGTTGTCATTTTCAGTTAGCAGCACCTGAGTGTCGCTTATGGTTCACTTTGACTTCACTGGCAAGAGCCAAGCGGAATGAGAAACGGGTGGAAATTTGGTTCGAGACTCCCGTGTGGATGTCCTGCATTCTAAACAGCCTTCACATCGCTCCACTGCCGTTGTTACCTAGTTCAAACTGTTAAGAGATGGGCAGGAGATGGAATGGCTTCCCCGTTCTCAGGTTTGCTTCCCAATCACTCAAATCAGCTGGGAGGAAAGTTTAGAGGGCATGGCTGAGCAAAGGGTTGGCGGGGCAGCAGTAGGAATTTCGGAAATGAAGCCGGAGAGAAACAGCAGGGCAGCAATTACAAGAAAGGAAGAGAGGAACGGAGGGACAGCCAGTAACTAAAGTTGCCCACAAAGTTTTCAGCACTGTGGAAAATGCCTCATTCCACCAGTGACGTTTGACGAAATAGATCTCGCTGCTTGAGTGTCCCCAAGGGTAGCCCAGAAACTCTTATAAATACTCTAAATCACTTATGAGATCTGACAGGCTCCCAGCTGGAGTGAAGAAAACAACTTCAATATCCCACCTCTGAGCCGCTAACTAACAGCAGGTGGATTGAGGAGAATTCAGGCAAAGGATCCACTAAGGGGCCACTTTGACCATGAAGATTTCCATCTCCCACGGCTGTCTCGTGGCATGTTGAAGGGCCTCTATCCCAAAACAGCTCACTCTATCAGAAATTGGATATGCATTCCATGGCACCCAACGATTTCCGGTACCCTCCTGCCCAAGGTGACAGTGGCAGGAGAGGAGGGCCTTCCAGCCTGTGCAGGGAACTCCCGTATCCCAACTTATGGGCTTATCACATTGCATGGCTTCTTTTCTGCAGAAGTGAAAATCACCAAACTGTAGCAAGTGAACTGTCCCACAGCCCAGAGCAGGAATTATCTGAATTATCTGAATTCTCTTTTGCTCAGGCCGGCCACCAGGTTGTGATTAGGGTAGGGAACAAATGGGCTCCACCATTGCTCTTCCTGCAATAGATGCACAACTGGCAGATCAGTTTTCTGCTGTTAGGAACTGTCCTGCTCTTGTGCCGAAGGAGAGAAAACTAGTGCAGAATTCAGTAGCATGGGTGGCAACTGGTTCTGGATATAAGGCACACAGGACACCACTACTCCATGAGCTGCCCTTGTTATCAGTATTTTCCAAACACATTTCAAGGTGCTAGTTGTCATCTTTAAAGCCCTTCATGGCTGAGACCGGGTTACCTGCTGGGCTGCCTTTTCCAGGAGTCTCTGACCAGTTTGATCTAGCAAGTTGGGCATGCTGTAGATCTAGTCAGCCAAAGAACGTCAGCTTGGTGGGTACTAGGAACGGCCTTTTTTGCTGTAGCCCCTGCCTTATGGAATATCTCTCAAGGGAGAGTAGAACTGCCCCAAAACTGTTGGCTTTTCTGACGGCTATAAAAACCTTCCCGAGCAAGGGGCTGTCAACTCCCCCCTTTCCTGGCTTTATTGTTACCGGACTAAGTATCGTGGCTGCTGTATGTTTATTTTGGATTTTTTTTATTATTTTCAAAATGTTTTTATTGTTTTAATTGTACGTTATTTTAATTGTAAGCCACTCAGAGTCATTCATTGAGAATAATTAATTTGGCATTTTTATCCGCCAATCACGCCCTTCCCAAGGACCCGGGATAGGTAGAAGTGGTGGATATTTGACGGAGGAAGCTTCTTGGATGAGAAGCAAAATGCCAGCCTTAAGGAAAAATACATAGTCCAGTTGCCCTTTTGAAAAACCACCTTTGAGAAAACCATGAATGGATAACTGAGAATGTCCATACATATTTGATGGCGCTTTATCACAGGTTGTGATCTATTCTGACTAAAGCTATCTTTTGCAATTGACTAATAGTGATTTGTCCTTTTACTCATCTTAATTGTCATGAAAGAATCCACACTGGGGAGATACCACATTAATGCACAGGGTGTGCAAAGAGCTTTACTTACAAAACACAACTTAGTTCTCATAAAGAACATATAAATTCACGGAGGCTAGAAAGGGCCTTTCTGAGGAGAGAGGCATTGCTGTCCACCAAAGAATCCACAGGGAAACCATCCCACAGATGTATTGAATGTGGGGAAAAAAACTTTTATTGATTATAGCCCCTTTAGTTGTCATAGAGGGAGCAACACAGTGGAAGAATAGAAATGAATGGGATAAAGAACAGGCTTTACTGAGAATAATGGGCTTCTCATAAAACGATACAGGAGAAAACAAATGAAACAATGCATTCAGCTTTATTTATAACAGTCATTCGTTATCCAAGGATCTAGGCATGGTGGAAAGTTTATTAATGCATGGAAAGTGAAAAAAAATCTCTGGTTTGAACTGGAATATTATCTACCATTCAAGTGGTCACACAGAAGAAAAGCTATAAGCAATCGAATATCAAACTTGCTGAGAGCTGATCAGTGACCTTAGAGGATGATTTATTTCTTCTTTGGGCAAATGTTTGTTTCCACTCAGAGATAATTCATGGGGAAAAGATAAATTCAAGCCTATTTCAACCTCCCAGCCTCCTCAGGGATGTAAGAAGCTCCAGCTTTTGAGGGAGTGGCCAGAATTCATTCATTCTTCTCTCCCTTTCTTTCCTCTAATGCAGGAATTAATTGACTCCTTTCAGCTGATATTGTTCAAACTATTCATTCTCATTGACAATATAGTAAACCTTATTAGAAAGTCTTATATGCCTCTGTTTCTCTTCTTTACAAACAAACAGTGGGAAAGACTTCTAGAGAACATGGATAGGGATGGGGTAACGGGAGAATGAGAATGACTTTGGGAGATGTGGGAAGAGCCTTAGGCTGGACAACTGTTATGTAAAAGATAACTTCGTCCCCACAAGACAATTGTGAGGGGGATGGGGCATTGGAAGAATTGTAGAAGAATCTCCCTAATTTTTCAGAGTAAAAGGAGAGGAGGGGAGAAATACTTGCAGAGTTTCAGGATTTTGTATTGTGCCCTCATAGTAGAGATGGTGAGAGTATTCATTCTAGTGCTTCTTGTCTGGATTTAGCTCAAAAGGTTGACAAATTCATCCTCCAGTCAGGATTCCCAGACCAGGAATGCAGATCCCAAACCTGTATCCAACAATTGCCTTTCCCAAAAATGCACAGGCAGAAAAACACAGCCAAACACATGCATTCATATCTCAAATGGAGCATCTGACTTCTGTGATCATTCTAGAAATTTGGTAGCATCAATTTTGTACCTAATAACCAGAAATGAATGCTCTTTTTCATATAACAGCTTGTTAACTGAACGGTTTCAGAAAGTTATTTTTCTTCTGGACAAATATTTTTGGCAAGAAGGAAGCAAGGATATTTAGACTGCAAATCAGTGCAAAGAAGGACAAAGGCTTACAAAAGAAATTATTAAATATGTATATGTTTAGGAGAACCAAACAGAGCTTAGCTTATACATTTGAAAAGGTATTTAATGTTAGAAACTGAAGAGATGGAAAGTCCTTTTTCCCCCTCCTCAAAATTTTTGGATGTACTGAGCACAAATACGCCAGAAAGCCAAAATTTACCGTAAAATACATTATCAAATCATAGTTTGAATATGCTTTAGGTATCTCTAGTTAATTTTTCCGCTGGTTGCCAAATGCCTTACAATCATCTGATCAATATTTACAATTTCCGCTCCAGTGACCTCCTATGTGCTTAATTTCACCCAATATTTCATCAAAACTAAACCACAAGGTGCAAAATATATCAAATTTTATATCTATACACACACACACACACACACACGGGACTTGCTCTTTAGGGGAAAAAGCGTTTCTCCCTGTGGTTCCATTGCCAGGTTGGTTGCTAGAGCAGAAGGAAGCGTAGAGGACTGAGGGTTTCAGTTTAATGGAGGTGGCACCGATCCCCTCATTTTTCATGTCTCTGTTTAAATACTCCTCCTCTGGAAATCGTGAAAGAACAGATTATCTTGCGGAAAATCTTACGTATGTGATTAATACATTTGATGGCCCGTAACCAATTTAACAAGAATTTGTGTGACTAAAAATCAGGAACAAGCTAAAAAAAATTCTTAATTCCATATAACAACTAAATAGACTTTTCAGAGTACCAATTTGCATATGTTTTACACAGGAATTATACTTTTCTCCTTTAGGTGTTGAATTTATAACATAAAAATATCTACCATTTATTATTTACCATCGAAAGCTGAATTTATGACATAAAAATATCTACCATTTATTATTTACCATCCAAAGCTCTTTGAAAATCAGACCGTTGTTTTCAGTTTAGGTCCTGTGCTAAAAGACAAGAAGTAAACTCAGAATAAAAGGTAGCAAAGTTGGTTCTTATACCCACCCCCAAATCTAATCTTCCTGGTCAAGTATTTCATGTAGTTTGTAAATAGGAAACAAGAGCCATTTACTTCCATTCCCAACTCAATTCTGGGTGTTCCAATGGGCTTTGGGTGGAAAATTGCTATGAAGACAGAAGCCACCTGCTAAATTATGCATTTTTAGTTTGATTATAGTTCTACCATGAATTTTCGTTTTGTTATTTCAGAAGTATTGTAATTTTGTTTCTATATATATGTATTATTTTATTTCTTTTAACTTTGTAAGCTGCCCAGAGTCCCCTTGTGGTGAGAGAAGTGGAAAATAAATTTAATTCATAAAGAAGTAATAATGGTTTTAATCATCTTATTGGAGAGTGCCTTGTGAGGATTCCTTATGCATTGTAGATCATACTTACAATATTCTAAAGATTCCTTTCTCTATTTGAAATCTTTCTAATCATTGTGTATAAGAAAACTTTTGGGAAATGAAATCTTTTCTTCAAGCTTCGAAGTCTTCCTCAAAAAAATCTGAGTATGTCAACATAAATTAACTCTATTTAGTTAACATTTTTGTTCCATAACATACTTCTTGTGTCAAAATCCACAAGGTATTTTTAAACAAAGCTTTGATTTATATCTGTTCCATGCCCTCAAAATGGAACATCTAAGTCTAAGATAATGATTTTTAAAGTGTGAATTAACTTTCACTTTCCCATACCATAGCCTCCACACCTGTTGCCAAGCAGCACTTTTGCTATCCAGGAGTTGGCTGAAAAAAATCAGTTTGGATTTTGGGGTGGACCTTTTTCAGCCCGTTCCCAGGAAAAGCTAGCGGACAGGGGTCTGAGTCCTTCCTTGCAGGCTTCCCCATTGACTTCCAGGGAAGCGGGCAGAGAAATTGTAAATATTGATCAGATGATTGTAAGGCATTTGGCAACAAGTGGAAAAATTAACTAGAGATACCTAAAGTATATTCAAACTGTGATTTGATAATGTATTTTACGGTAAATGTTGGCTTTCTGGCGTATTTGTGCTCAGTACATCCAAAAATTTTGAGGAGGGGGAAAAAAGGACTTTCCATCTCTTCAGTTTCTAACCTTAAACACGTTTTCAAATGTATAAGCTAAGCTCTGTTTGGTTCTCCTAAACATATACATATTTAATAATTTATTTTGTAAGCCTTTGTCCTTCTTTGCACTGATTTGTACTCTAAATATCCTTGCTTCCTTCTTGCCAAAAATATTTGTCCAGAAGAAAAATAACTTTCTGAAACTGTTCGGTTAACAAGTTCTGTTCATGAAAAAGAGCATTCATTTCTGGTTATTAGGTACTGTAAGGACCCACTTCAATCCCACATCTTAAGAAAGCAGAACCCTTGGAAACAATTTCTTCCAACAGGAACTTTTATTAAGAGTAGTTGATAGCAGACATAATAAACAGGATCTGAGGGATTCTTTACAGATTGATACTTTAAAGTGTCCTTAAGCAAACCCCACCCTACAGTTCATCCGGATGGTTCAGACCGGCCAATCCCCAGGTGTTAAGTCCATTGTGGGAAAGGGAAGATAACATCCGTCTGGCTCTGTTTGTAGCATGATGTTTCACAGCTCTTCACACCTCCTTTTGAGACTGGAGAAATAAGCCAGGTTCCGGATGTTTGTATTTCTCTCCCCGCCCCTTTTCCTACCTGCCAGGTTAGAGAGAAGAAAGTTCAGAGAGATGCATAGTGCAGGAGGCAATTTGTTACATTGTAATGGGCAGCAGACCCAAAGGCAATAAACAAAGGGTTACATTGTAGTGAAGAGAAATGAAAGCCATAAGCCCACAGGCTTATCCCCCCTCCCCCTTGGGAGTATGGCAGAATCCAAGGGAAGGTGAGATTTGGTTTTAGATCAGAGGAAATAGATAGAAATGAAATATAAATGGCTTCTGACAGGTACAAAGTTGATGCTGCCAAATTTCTAAAGATCACAGAAGTCTCCATTTGAGATATGAATGCATGTGTTTGACTGTGTTTTTCTGCATGTGCATTTTTGGGAAGGGCAACTGTTGGGTGCTGAAATCGTCTTGGATACAGGTTTGGGATCTGCATTCCTGGTCTGGGAATCCTGACTGGAGGATGAATTTGTCAGCCCTTTGAGCTAAATCCAGACAAGATGCACTAGAATGAATACTAGCGCCATGTCTACTGTGAGGCCACAATACAAAATCCTAAAACTGTGCAAGTATTTCTCCCCTCCTCTCCTTTTACTCTTAAAAATTAGGGAGTTTCTTCTACAATTGTACCAATGCCCCTTCACCCTCACAATCTCCTTCTAGGGACTAAGTTATCTTTTAGATAATAGTTGTTCAGCCTAAGCCTGAGAATGAATAGTTTGAATAGTATCAGCTGAAAGGAGTCAACTAATTCCTGCATTAGAAGAAAAAAAGGGAGAGAAGAAAAGAATGAATGAATTCTGTCCACTCCCTCAAAACCTAGAGCTTCTTACATCCCTGAGGAGGCTGGGAGGTTGAAATAGGCTTGAATTTCTTTTTCCCCCATAAATTATCTCTGAGTTGAGACAAAAATTTGCCTAAAAAAGAAATAAACCATCCTATAACTAAGGTCACTGATCTGCCCTCAGCAATTTTGATATTCGATTGCTTATAGCTTTTCTCCTGTGTGATCACTTGGATGGTAGATAATATTCCAGTTCAAACCAGAGATTTTTTTCACTTTCCATGCATTAATAAACTTTCCGCCATGTCTAGATCCTTGGATGATGAATGACTGTTGTGAATAAAGCTCAATGCATTAATTCGTTTTCTCCTGTATCGTTTTATGAGAAGCCCATTATTCTCAGTGAAGCCTGTTCTTATTCCATTCATTTCTATTTTTCCGCTGTGTTGTTCCCTCTATGACAACTAAAGGGGCTGTAATCAATAAAGGTTTCCCCCCCCCCACATTCAATACATCTGTGGGATGTTTTCCCTGTGGATTCTTTGGTGGACAGTAATGCCTCTCTCCTCAGAAAGGCTCTTTCTAGCCTCCATGAATTTATATGCTCTTTATGAGAACTAAGTTGTGTTTTGTAAGTAAAGCTCTTTCCACACTCTGTGCATTAATGTGGTCTCTCCCCAGTGTGGATTCTTTCATGACAATTAAGTTGAGGTTTACGAGTAAAGTTCTTTCCACACTCTGTGCATATATATGGTTTCTTTCATGTGGACACTGTGGTGATCAGTAAGGGTGCTTTTAGCAAAAAAGCTCTTTCCACACTCCAGGCTTTCTTATAGTTTCTCCTGTAAGGATATTTCAGTGGCGAATAAGATTGTTACTGAAGCTATTTCCATATTCCAGGCATGTATACGGTTTATCCTATGTGTGGATCCTTTCATGAGAATTTTTCTTTTTTTCGAATAAAACTCCAGATTCTGAGCATTTAGAACGTCTCTCCACAGAGTGGATCTTTTGGTGGAGTTTTAAGATTAGTCTTCTTACTGAAACTCTTTCCATTCTGTATGAAGTTTCCTCTTTCTGCTCAAACTGGAATCCCCCCCCTGCCAGATTTTACAGAGATATGTAGTTTGTGTTTCCTATACAGTTAGTTATTAGTGAAGTAAGAGCAAAGGGATTATTTCAGAGAAATAATGTCATGGTTCCGACAGATGTACTATATGGTTGAAGCCAAAATCTGAATTCTCCTCTCCTAAACACATAGTATCAAAGCACAATTCCCTCCTCCAACTGACAATCATAAATCGTATTCTCCATTCGAAATGCAAACCATCCCTCCAGTTCTCTAACCCGCCATTTCTTATCATCTTATTTCAAACAACCTTGAAGAATACTCTACTGTGATGTTGTTGTGTCTAGCCAGTACCCATACACATTCTTCCCCCTCCTTCCCAGCATCATCTAATTCTAATTCTAAAAGTAACACACAGATTAAAGAGAAAATGGCTGCATCTTCATATATTGTCAAAGCAAGAACCTCTGATGTTAGCAGCATTGACATTCCTGTTCTGGACTATTCGACAGTTTGCCTGCTGAAGGAGTTTGGTGGCTTTGACTTCTGCAGAAAAGAATCCATGCAGTGCGATAAACCTATTGGCTGGCCGGCTGGAGTTCCCTGCACATGGTCTTGCATGGGATGGTAGGCCCTCCTCTCCTGCCACTCTGACCATGGAGTGGAGAGCAATGCAAAACTTTGAATGCCAAACACACATGGGGATGGTTCCACTACTCCGGCAGGTGGGGATGTACACGCGTGCACACACACTTGCCTGCCTCTTCTGCGCCCGGTTCCAAAGGGTTCATGAACTAATTGTGGTCTGTGTTCTGTGGGTTAGGGATCCATGATTTAGAGTATTTATCAGAGTCTCTGGCCTGCCCTTGGGAAAGTTCAGGCAGCGAGATCCACTTCGTGAAGTCAGTTGTGGGATCAGCCATTTTCTGCAGTGCTGAAAACTCTGCCACCTGATTCTTATTCCACTTGGCTCTTGCCACTGAAGTTGGAGTGAAACGAGAGTGACATGCAGGAGCTGCTGACTGAAAAGGAGTCCAAACGATGGACACATGGTTCTCAGTGGGGACCTGATGAGAACAAAAACCTTCCTTTTCTGAAAAAGTAGAAAGACCCTCGGCTGGAACGGCGATACATTAAAACATGGGGAAGGAGCAATGTGCTGCCCTTCTAAATCAGGTCCTTGATCCTATCTTCTGCCTTGCAGGAAAATCAGGAAGGCTGAGCTCAAAGATAGGGATTTTCCTTTGTCTCTTGAGTCCAGCTCTGGATAGGTCCTAAATATCAGAAGGCATCGGGTAGCGCCTTTTCCAACTGTTTCTTTAAAAGCCAAGAGCTTTGTGAGTGATATCTCTATTTAAATGTTCATCCTTGGAAGTCATGAAAAACAAGGTGAACGACAGATTATCTTGGAGAAAATCTTGCTTATGTGGTCACTAAGAGTCAACACTGATTTGATGGCCCATAATCAATTTAAATACTGGTTTATCAAGAACGTGTGACTAAATCTCAGGAAGAATCTAAATAAAAAAAAATCCTCCAGTGCCATATGATAACTAAGTAGACTTCTCAGAGTGGCAATTTGTATATGTTTTGTGCAAGAATTATGCTTTTCTTCTTTGACTTTTGAATTTACAATTTAAAAAGATCTACCATTTAACATCCAAAGGACTTTGAAAACCATTATTTTTGTTTTAGGTCCACTGATAAAAGACCGCCAGGAGGTTCCCAGTAAGGGGCCCCCAAGCCCCATCGTGCAGCTCCTAAGATCCGCCGTGCAGCTTTTCCACCCGCTCTTCCTTGTGCCGGCATGGACTTAACAGGGCCGGCAAGGGCAGCAGGCTGTTTTAAATACAGACACCCACTGGCCATCGGTGCCAGGAGGAAGGCATGTAGCATCCAGGGTGAGGTGCAGCAGAAGAGGATCTTCTGTCCAACTCATCTTGATTGGCCCGGAGGGACTTTGTGGGTCTGAATCCTGATGCCTGCAGCTATTTTGAGGTGAGGAGTTTCACTGTCTCCCCTTTGCTGCCTAAGCCATTCTGGCCAAGCCTTCCCTGTTCTTTGTAGCTCTCCTAGATCTCCTTGGCTCCCCTTCCGGACCTGACATTTTTTCCTGTCCCCATCTGAAAAACGACAAATCACCATTAGTCAAATGCAAAAGATAGCTTTATTCAGAACAGATTACAACCTGTGATAAAGCACCATCAAATATGTATGGACATTCTCAGTTATCCATTCATGGTTTTCTCAAAGGTGGTTTTTCAAAAGGGCAACTGGA
>JANHFS010012737.1:0-12008 GCA_032467975.1 Trimeresurus albolabris
GCCAGCAATGCTGGCTGTGGAATTCTGGGAGTTGAAGTCCACATGCCTTAAAATTGTCAAGGTTGAGAAACACTATTTTAGAGTATTAGATTTACAATACTGTTAAAAGACCTCTATGCTTTGCATCTAGAAAAGAGAAAGCTGTTTGTGGAATTTCACAGATGCACCAGCAACAAGGCTCCCTCTGAATGGACAGACTGTTGAATGCTGATTTCCAAAGCTGGAGAATAATTCCTCTTCTTTACAAATACAGCCAGACACTGTGAGCTAGAGAAAAGCCTTCTAGTAGAGAAAAGCCATGGTGGCACAGTGGTTAGAATGCTGGCAAACTCTGCCCACAGCCAGGAGTTCAATCAGCTGACCAGCTCAAGGTTGACTCAGCCTTCCATTCTTCTGAGGTCAATAAAATAAGTACTCAGAATATTGGGAACAATATGCTGACATTGTAAACTGTACAAGGAGTGCTGTAAAGTACTATGGTCAAAATGCTATTGCTATTGCTATTCTCCAACCTGGCACCCTGCAGGGACATTGAGCTATGGTGACTAGAATTCTTGAATCTGGAGGATGCCCATTTGGGATAAGCTAACATTGAAATTATATTTTTAGAAACTTTGACAATTTTGTAAATGAGGGAGGTGATGCTCTGATTGCTTTACCGATCCAAAGAGAACACATAGTACAGTATCAAACCATCAGTCAAATGCAAGCAAAACAAGATAAAGTTTCCTCAAGTCTAATGTAACTTGTAAGAATGGAACATTTCCATGTTATTTTCTTGGCAAAAAGTATGGAAATATTCTCTGATGCAATGCCTACCCTTTGGAATAGCATTCCCCTGAAGGTTTGGATTGTTTTTACTTCTGCATGCTTTGAAACAACTTTTAAAACATGGGGGGTTCCCTCCTTAAGCTCAGGGACAATTCAGTAGTATGCATGCCTATTTAATAGCATTGTTGATTTCAGTTGTGATTTGTCTTTCTCATGTTATGAGAGTTATCTTTGTTTTGCTTATTTTGTCTATTTTAGATTTCATATTGGATTTAGCTGTATACTACCCAGGATCAGTTTTGAATCAGGGTGGCTTCATAACTCAAACCAATCAAATCAAATCAATAATCAAGCACTATCAGGCGCAATCACCTAAGTATTGCTACTTGCTAAGTACATCTAAAATACAACCTCCTTAAGGACAGTTGTTACAGGTAATTCTCACATACTGACCACAGTTGGAACCAGCAACTCCACCGCTAAGCAACATGGTCATAAAGTCAAAAGGCACGTCATCAACTCTACTTACAATATCAGTTCATCAGTTCTGGTCGTGATTGTTAAGCAAATCACCACAGGTCATTAAAGCACAACATCATGTGGCCAGCTTGTGACTTCCTACCAGCCTCCCCATTGACTTTGCATGTGGGGAACCAGCAAGGAATATCAGAAATTGTGCTCATATAGTCATGGGACACTACAAGCATCATAAATATATGTCAGTTGGCAAGCACTCAAATCATGATCTTGTGACCACAGAGATGCTGCAACCGTCACAAGTTTGAAGACCAGTCAGAAAACTCCTTTTTCAGCACTGTGGTAGCTTTGAATAATCACTGAACATGTAGTCAGTAAGCGAGAACTATGCATACTAGGATAGTGTGGCTGGCTTCAAATTGTAGCTAGTCTGTGTAACCAAGAAGGCTGAGAGCAGCTATCGAATGATAGAAAAGCATTGCCTAAAGGAATACAGGAAAAAGGACTGCAAGAATGGCACTCCGTGGTGATTGGCAATTTGGCAATAGAAAATACAATAGATTTTGGCTGCTCTTCAGACAATATCTTTCATCACTCATGTTAATTAAAGTTTTTCCTTCCAATGAAACTTGGTTTTCATAGGACAACATAATCAGATATCAGCATAAACACCATTTTAAGACAGTCCACATGAAAATGTCCATCTGTCAAGTTTCCCTAGTCCAGAAAAAAAAGTTAATCATATGTTAAGTTCTTCTGAAATTAAATTAAACATGGTCAACATTCCTTTGCATTTAATGAAACTCTGCAGCTTTATTTAGCCTTGACCTTTTTCAGCATTGTATCCTGTTGCAAGGAAAGACACTTTGGTGCTCTGAGGCATTTTAGACTTTGGTTCCTGTCAGCGATAGTCAGTACAGTTTGATGAACATATAATACAAAATCAATAGATGGCATTATTTGTCTACTCCATACAATTATTGCTCATAGTATCTCTTTTTATTATCAAACTTTAAAGCAGCTCATTACAGCTCTAATGCAAGCTATAATGAAACAAAATGCTTAGATCCAAAGCTTTCCTTCCAAGATTGGAAAGTTTATTTTCCCACAAATAGCCACTTTCAGCTGAGCAATCCATCCAACCCAAAACCATATGGAATGTCTGATACATTAAAAATGAAAAAGTCATCGTATCTGTGTGAAGAAAATCAAGGCTGCAAGCCTGGCCTTGATAAATGAAGAAATAAAATATACAAACAAAGAAGCATAGGCCAAATCTACAGCAGAGAACAAAAGTTCCCACTTTTTGCCCAGGGATCATTGCTAGGATACAAGTGAACTGTAGAACTGGTGCCAAAATTTAAAATAAACTAAAAAGCAAATTAACTTTTTATTGCCTAAATAAAGAACTGGCCATTTTCTGATGTTGTTTGGGCCATTTTACATTTTTAAAATATTTTTTTTATTGAATGTTGGTGTCCTAAGTAAGGAACACCATAAATGCAAAGTGTGGGAAACTTGAAACACTTCTTTACTTGGCTGTTGCATTTTCCAGTTTTGAATAAAATGAGGTTTGAACTTTTTTAAACATAATTATAAATTAAATAAAAAATAAAATAAGCTTGCAATAGTGGCACATATTTGTAGCTTGAGTGTAGGATGAGGGTAAAGATTCATCTCTTAGCTTATAGGTTGGTTTCCAAACATTTCGTTACCAGGCTAGGTAACATCTTCATGTAACATGTCATTGTCAGTGTTCTTCTGTTTATAAGGGCTTCAGGTATGAGTGTGTCAAGTTAGGGTCTTGTGATGGGTCAGGTGTCAGTCATCAGTGAGAATCTTCTGATGGGTCTTGTGATGGGGAGGTTACATCTGGCCAAGGTCATTGGAAGGTGAACTCCTGGTGGGGGGGGCTTGCGTGGGTTGGTTGAGGATCGGTGCTGTCTCTAGTTGGCTTTGCGGTTGATGTGGATTCTGAGGGGTTCGTAGGCTGGTTGTAGGTAGAATTGGTTGCAATGGTTATAGTTGATTTTGTAGATTATATTGTTTCTTTCATTCTTCTGTATCTTGTCTTTGATTCTGAATAATTCCTGGTGGAATGTGGCTGCGGGTTTGTGGGCTATTGTTATTCCTAGGTGTTGGAGAATTCTGGCTGTCAAAATAAGTACTCACTACAATTTAATTTGAAGCTCTAGATTTTTTCCCCTTCATCTTTGGGGACAGGAAGAGATTTAGAAATCAACTGTATACTATGTACAGAGGATCGAATCATTAACAATCATTAATGATATGAGCCTCCATCCTACTTTTCAATTTCAGCTCATTTTACATTCAGGAAGCAGCCATGTTATGTTATTGTCTATTATTGTTATCTTCAACTACAATAACATTGTCATCACTAGAGGGCTCTCTTATACTTACATTTTAGAGCAATATTGTATGATGGCGTAATAATTGTAGCAAAGCATCATCTCTATAAAAGTAGCTCCTGTTTCTTTGTCAAAACCATTAACAAAGAGCAAATTGGTACACGGAAAGAACATTCAACACACACTTCATAAATGTACAAGGAAATTACCTAGAGAATATTCATGAATGGAAAGTCAGACAAACTCTTCCATTTTCCACAGATGTACAGATGAAAGCAATCATGCTAGTAGAAAATAATAGGATTTCTCATCCAACTTACTTGGAGAGTAACAGATTATGCCATTTAGGCAAGTGCCAAACTTAGTGAAACAATCAAATCTGAGCTGGAAACCTCTAGTCAACAATTAGAACACTGAAAGCCTTTAATTCTTTGCTTCTTTTTAGTAAAGGTTTGGATGTCTGCAGCCTATGTCTGATAGCTTTGCCAACTCTGCCATTTGCCTAAATAGCATAATAACAGACACAACCCTATTAATATCCCCACCTAAGCAATTAATTACACCAGTGTTTTCCAACCTTAACAATTTAAAGACATGTGAACTGCAAATCCCAGAAATCCCTAGCCAGCATGCATTCTGGGAGTTTATTTTATTTATTTATTTTATCAAATTTATATGGCCATCCATCTCACAAGAAATAACTCTGGGTGACATACAACAATTAAGTAAAACAATAAATACATAAAAATAACAATTATTTAAAAATATAAGACAGCCGTTATTAGATACAAACCACTAGGTACAAGAGAAAGTAAATTGAAATCTACACATTTTAAAGTTGCTAAGGTTGATAAACTCTGATTTATTGCACCCTAAACAAATATGCCTTTTGTAGCCCAGATGGTATCAATATCAACTAACCAACAGCAGCCTTCCCCAGTAGTGTCCTCCAGATGCATTGAATGACAATTCCTCAGAGTCTATTTAACATACCATTTGGGAATACTGATAGTTGTAGTCTCAATACATTTGGACTGGGGATCAGCAAGATAAGGGAGTCTGAGCTATAAAATCAGCTTTCATCATGTCAGAAGCAGCAAACACTAGCACTATAAAAAGTTTTGCAAAATCACAACTGGATGTTGAAAGAAGCATTCTCAGCAGACTGATGCTGCTAAATAAACAATAATCCACAGCCCCTGGCCTGTTTTACCTAGAGAATACAAATTCCTAGCATCCAATTGCCAGATACTAGTCCACAAGTAGGATCAAAACTTAATCCTAAAACATGCAGCCATAATCAAAATTGAGATTCTTCTTCACCAAACTTTCCAATGTCTCAACTTTAAGAAATTTAGGATAAGCTCTCCTTGATCCTGCAGAATAGGGGAATACAGAAATGTAGTCACAAGTGGTTTGATCTAAACTAGATTAGCCATGCTTTAAATCAAGGATGTCAAACTGCCAGCTGGATGCATCATGTCAAAACCGCGCCCACCCCATTGCCAGCAATGAAAAAAAGTTGTGATATGTCACGTGACATTGCAAGTTTGACACCCCTGCTTTAGATCCTTCTGTGCAATGGTTTTAAAGGTTCTAGGCCTTTCAATGTCCCTGTGGCTGTAACTAAATTAGGCCTGATTCATACAAATCATCCTTCAGGAGCCAATGAATCAGTGCTCTAATTACTTATTTCATCATGTAGTCTTCTTGATTTTAGCCTAGATCATGATTTGAATACAATTGTTGGAACCATGTATCCAGTCCAAAACATCTTGATAGAAAAAAGATATTACTATATTTCTGTGCCTCTTCACAGCTTTTTAGCCTACAGAACTTATTTGGACCTTTTAATTCAAACTCTTGTAATGTTTAGTTATATATGTTTCCACATTTTTAACTGGTGAATAATATTCAGTCTGTACTATGCTGCACTAGTGAGGCAAATCAAATCAGATATTACAAGCTTTTCTTGTGGCAGTGCTCTAAAGGACTTCTAATTACATTATCTTCAATGAAGTGATAAAATGTGGAATTGGAAAATAGTTCAGTAAAATCTATTAGCCATTATTTCCAATTATTTTGTTACTTTGCTGTGTAGTATCTTCAGATCTCAAAGTGGGAGTCAAACCTGCCCTGTTGTATATATATGCCTCCTTTTCTCAGAGAGCACAAGATGGCTTCTAGAGGAAGTTCCTTACTTCTCTGTGTGGTAGTTCAGACTGAGAAAGAAGGGCTGGTCTAACTATGCCTAGTAAACTTCATAATTTAGTAAGAGGCTTGAACCTTGATCTCCATAGTCTCTGTCTGACATCTTGATCAATACACCATTCTATCTCTCTTCTTGTTTCTGGACACAATGCCAAACATTGATAGCTCTATTTAAGACCTAAGTGATCTTCAGGAGATCACTTCTTCCTGTGTCATCTTGCCTGCTCCTTACAATGCAGAGATTGTAAAGTAGTTGAAAGCAACAAGAAATAAAATCCTCTTAGTGGTTGCATCAGAATTGTAGAAATATTAGTCTGATGAAGCAGAGATATCTGATTCCTCTTCCATGTCTTCACTTTGGTCTACTCAATATCTTTTTCTTATACTGCAACTGTACCCAAAAAGCATGACAAGGAGGGTTCAGTATAAATAAATCATTTTTAAAATCTTGATTGTTCAGCTAGCAAGAATAAAGAGGAAGTCAAATCTTTACCAAATGAATATTGTTTTGATCTTTCTGAAAAGGTAAAAAAACAAAAACCACTTTTGTCTGTGTTACTGGAAGTCCACAGATTTCTAAACAGCGCTGCTAGAAATAAGCTCTTTTTGGGTAATAATGATCACTTATATTGAAAAAAACCACAAAAGATCTTCAGATCGCTAAGTTTAACACTTCAGCCCGATATCCATCCACAAATGTTTTGGCACAGTTCCCAAAGTAACAGGTGCTTATCTTTGCTACAACCTGCACATATAATCTCAGTCTGTCTCACCTCTACTCTGGCACATCAAAATTCAATATATTCCATCTCCTGTTCAACATTAAACAATTTGTTTTGCTATAGAAAGCAAAAACTAAAATTGCACAGCACAAAAGAAATATGCATATCTTTTCCTTCAGCACTTTCATTTAGAGCAAGACAGCTTGGCAAAACACTGTTTGTTTCATTGCTACTTTTTATTATTATTTTGTTCTCTTCTAACCTCTCCAGCATGTTACGGATGACAATGAGTATTATGTAATACACATAAATAGGTATGTTAATAGATTATTTTTGGCAGCCCAGCAGTGTGGTCTGCTGGGCAAGAGGACGATAATCATAATCCACTGTCAAAGTGCTGTGTTTTTCCCTAAATGTGTGAGACCATATTTTAAAAGAGATGCTCAGTTAATCGGAACTATCTGTATCCTTTTCACTTCTTGTGGCCTTGGTTGTTCTGTTCAAATAAAGAGTTGACAAACTCTGAATATGCATTTTATTGTTGTTTTAGCAGTTGCTTCTGTGTAAAAAATGAATTCACTGTTTGGTTTTAGGAAACTCCTGATTGAAGTGAAACTGGGTTTCTCCTCTGTCATATGTCTTCCAAATGGATCAAGGTACATGGATGTCTACTTTGGGAGAAGGATTTTTTGTGTGTGTGTGTAGACAAGCAATGTGTCCCTTGTATCATTAATGTTTTCATCTAGAACTATGCACTTGCATATTATTATATATGCATGTACTTGCATGTTGCTATTTTCCAATTGCCAAACCAGAAACTGAAATAAGTAATTAGAGCACTGATTCATTGGCTCCTGAAGGTTGCTTTGCTACAGCAATTATACTATATATCCCCTCCAAGTCCCAACAAATCCATGGGCTTCATACGTGGAAAATCATAACTTTTTCCTTATTGCTTATTGTCAAATTTTAAATGTATTTTCAAGTATAATCCCTTGAAAAAATACCCATTCTATTGATCCAATTGTTCAACAGAACAATATTAAGATGTTAATCCAATTCTTATCTTCCATACGGAAGTTACTAAGAACATAAAAATCATTGACAAGCTCTTGGTTCTATTCTTCCACCCATATAATTATTAATAAATTATTTGTCTTTACTGTAATGGTCTGGGTGACAAATCTCTCCAGGATTCTCAAGGGCAGTCAAGCCAACCCACACAGGAACAAGATTTGAAGAGGCCACTTCTACCACCTTCACCATATGTTTTCAAGCAGCTAATGCAAAAGGAATGGATGAGTTAACAACTTCTGAAAAACAGGCAACAGATGGTAGGGACAAAACACAAATCATTTTCTTGCTGAAGTAAGTTATAAAGGAAACAAAAAATGGAAGAAAAACAGGCAAGTAAATTATTTTCAAATGATGAGAAATCTCTGAAATTTCAAGCAATAGTTTTCATGACTCATCAGCAAATTATACAATAATTTTAACCACATGATTTCATAGATTTCCTTGGGTTTCTTGTGCCTTTTATCTGGAAGAAGTCTTCCCCCCCTTTTTTTTAAAAAAAAAGAACTTCATCTGATACTTCTGTGCCAGTGGACCTTATATAGAGTTAAAAGTTTAAAGCCCTTTCGTGACAAGAAAACAGACACATCACTCACATAATGGGAAGTGATTATGATAGTCAAAATGGCTTGCAGGCTCACTGGAAGAAAAAAAATTGCTCTTTCTTTGAAAAAATTAGCTTACAGAGAAAAAAAAGGTCTCTGAAATTTTACTCAGTTATTCCTCAAATCCAATCACTTTAATCATTTTTTAAAAAGAATACTTTGAAATGAAATAAAAATGAGAAATATCATCAACTGTTCTGCTAATAAATCTAGACAACCTGTTGGGTCATCCTTTCAGTGATAATGTAGTTCCTTATCTAAACGGAAAAAAATCTATGATTCTGTTTGATGTCAAATCCTCCCATTTCTGAAAAACATCTGTAGAGGGGATATGAATCATCACCATACCTTGTATTATGATTGGATGTCCTTTGGAATAGGAATTCACAATAGTAAAGGCAGATTTTGGGCATTACTCTAACATCAGCATAAATATTACATTGTGCAAATCATGCATTTCTCTCTCTCTGTTGAGGTCTTGCTCTTGAAGGCGGGTATTGAAGTGTTGAGGAACTCTCACAATAATTAGTGTTTGCCATATATTTTCAAGCTGATTTTTTTTTCCTCCTCCATCTTTCATGTCTCTTCATTCTGTACCTTTCCTTTTGATTCTGGAGATGTGCAGCCCTTTCAGCCTTCATTTCTTCATCTCTCCTCTTTCTTGCCATATTCCAATGATATTTAGTGTCGTCTCTTGACCATGACATCCTCTCTTTCATTCCATGTAACATAATTCTGCTGACAATATTGAATATAAACAATTGAATTGTAGGAAACTATCAGAACCTGTTTAAAAATAGAATCACATGACCTCTGAGGGCTGGGGCAGGATTACTCTACCTGATAATTGGTGGCCAAAGGAAGGGCCAGTCTGCACTCAGTTTCAGAGATGAAAGCAGTTGAAAAATGAAACAGGATGAGCGAGGACTAAGGCATATAGACTAATATATTTGACTGACACAGAGATATCCAATTTGTACTCCATCTGCAGCTACAGCAGCTTACTTTCAGTCCAGCCTACCTCACAGGGTTGAGGTGAACAAATATAGGATAGAGTACTAAACATGCACCTTGAGTTCCTGAACAAAGATGAGATAAAGACAGATGTGCTTGTTTGTGTTCGAGAAAAGGAGCACATAAAGCAATAAAATATTCAAACTTTTTTTCATGCGCCTTAAAGTTGTGGCTTTTTAAAGAGTCATATGAGGAGTCAGTTCCTTGCTATTGGGTGTGCAATGTGTGAGAGATTGCGAGACTGGCCAGGAAACTGTCACAGAACATTGAAAATGAAGATCACATGACCACAAAACAGCCTAGTAGCAGCCAGTAGCACTGAAGTAACAATAACTTCCACACATTTCATTCCCTCAGGAGTTGTGGGCCCTGGATTTGGACACATTCTGTAAGTTAGCCCATTTGAAGTGCCCTGGTTCAAAGTCGTTGCCCTATGATACACCATTTTGTTCAGGTAAAGGTCATAAAACAATGGTTTTATATATAAAACAATTTTGAATATAACTATATAACTCTTTGTTTTACTATAAGAGTGATGGCTATGTATTTAGTGATTAAGACATTGCACTAGGACTAGGAAAAATAAGGTCTTAGTTCAGTTTCTTGGATATTTACTAGGTGACTTTCATTCTCCCTCAGCACCATTTACCCCATATCTAAATTGCCTTGAACTCCTGGAGAAAATATAAATCTAAATACCAACAATAGCAAACATCTTAAAAGTGGTAAACTGAGCTCAAGAAACATTTTCCCCTCTTTTCAAGATTTTCTGACTAATATAGCAATAAGTCATATTTACCCTTGAGGATATTAATAGTCAATTTGCCCTCTCAGAAGCTTCAAAACCATCAAAGGCTAAACAATATACATGTCTGATAAATTCTGAAATTTATCCAAAGGGACATCTTTCCAATTGCACTTACAATTAAGAAGCTCCATATCTAACCTGAGGTTATATTATGCAGGCTTGAGAATAATTTCTGCATCGTTGCATTAAAATTAAGATTTACGAAAAAATATACATCACTAGTTGACAGTGAATTTTTGGATGTGCCTGTTATCATATTTATTTCAGAAATTGCAGCAGAAAACATGGAAAGTCAGGAAAGTTGGGAAAAGAGTCCAACTGCACACCATATAGAAATTGAGGAAATAGGTTACTTGCAGCAGGACGCAATCTTAAAACAATTGCTGCACTCTTTTTAGAAAAGGAGAAAATTAAATTTAAGTGAGCTCTCTTTATTCTGAAGGATTGAAAAACCTTCTAGATATTTGAAAAATCTAATTTGTGCAACTAATTGCTTGTCTATGTACCAGTAATGGTAAATGTTGTTAAAGAAAACTATAATTTTTGTGTTTGACCATTAATAATCACTTTTATTAATCCAGCTTGAGTCTAGGACATTATATTAGCCATATCTTCATAAATCAAGATTCACAAGTACTTTTTCATTAGATATTGTAATCACAGTATTGACATGATTGGGTCACAGTGTGCGTCTTCTCATTTTGGCATTCTCACGTTTTGCTATGGATGCCATTGAAGCTCTTCTCGGCCTGAACTTGAACTCTGCTTTTGAGGCGTGACATTGCCTGGGATTATTCACTTCTACTCGTACTTGAGCATGAACTTTGGATCATCTGCTGATTATTGCACTTCCTGCATTCATAATTCTGGTGCTGGGTAAGGATATGAGTTTTGAATTTGACTAGACTCATTTAATCATTGCTTCTCATATTAATACACACTTAGCTAAAGATGCTAAGCAGGACATGTTAATTTTCTCTGACAAAGCTAAATGTACTGTATTCCAGATGGGTGCTGTAACTTCCAAAAGGTTCCTATACTCATTTACACAGTGCACCATCTAAAATTACAGCACTCATGTATTTCTGAAACTCTTCATTTTCTAATTATAATAAAAAAATCTGGTGAGGGCATGTAAGAAAGAAATGTTTGCACATGATAGAGATGAAGATATTTGCACATGATAGAGGTCCTGTTCTATATTTTTGAAAGGGATGGATTAATAGCATCATACATTAATTCAGGTAGTATGAGGGATGGGGGAAAGAGCATCAATTACCTACAGCCCTTGTTATCCCATCCATCTTTGTTGGTTTTGCAAATTCTGCTCTCTTGTGGAAATTTACCAAATCCCACCTTTTTCAAGTAAATAGGAAAGCTGTTCTTGCTTAGTAACATGACATTTAATTATTAAGAGGCCAAGCAACGTCATAAATTCCAAAAGAAATAATTTGTTCCTATAGACCTGCTGTCTTATGTACAGTTGTGACTGATGCCTACTGATGTTGAAAATTAATCTCTCATTGGTCACAGAAAAGTGAAATTCCACAATTTAGGAGAACCTAGGATGGATAGGTGGGTGGGTGGATGGATAAGCAATAGCAAATAAAATTCAGCAATCTGTATAAAATTCTGTAATCTTGATGGAAGTGAATATTTCAGTTGCATTTACATTATGTTTATAATACAAATCAAGTTATACCAATATACATTTGGAGACACTTCTCTAGTGAAAGTCAGTTTGGTGCAAGGGTTAAAGTGCTGGAACAGAAACCTAAAGTCTGTGAGCTCTGGTCTTCTCTTAGGGACAGAAGCTGGCTGGTGACTTTGAGGAAGTTAGTTTCAATCAAGCCAACCCATTTCACAGGGTTATTGTGGGGAAAAAAGATGTTGAGACTCTAGAAAGAGTACAGAGAAGAGCAACAAAGATGATTAGGGGACTGGAGGGTAAAGCATA
>JANHFS010013007.1:0-11970 GCA_032467975.1 Trimeresurus albolabris
GTAAATAGAAAACATGCACAATTATAACATAGATAAACAAGTGTTACATCAAACAATGCATAAACACAAATACATAGGTTGAGGTTCAATCTTCCAGTTCAGCCTTCTTCAGCAACAGGATCAAGTCGGTAATTGGTCGGGTATAAGACCGTTTCACGAGAGTTTTAGAGTCACGATCTGGCTCACTTGGCTTCACAATCTGGACCTTAACTTGGCAGATTAGTCCATCAAAATTGGGTAGAGCCTGGTGCACAAGTCACATGGGCCAATAGTTCTGGTATGCGTTCTTGTCTCTCAGCAAGACAAGGTCTTCTTCCTGTAGAAGAAACTGGAACCAAATCTGGAACAGAAAAACTGGAACCCAAAATTTTTCAGGAACAAAGGAACCTGGATTCACAGGATGCTCAGGAACTGAAGAACCTAGAACCACAGGAAACTCAGAAACAGCAGGAACTGGAAAAACTGGAACAGCAGGAGCTGGAGAATCAGGAACAGCAGGAGCTGGAGAATCAGGAATATCAGCAGGAGCTGGAGAATCAGGAGCAGCAGGAGCTGAAGACTCAGGAACAACAGGAGCAGAAGACTCAGGACACTCAGGAACCGAAGGGTCTGGAACCACCGATGGAGCATCGAAGATGGCTGCTACTGTTGTCATGAGGGTAGTGAAGACTTCATGTGTGGGCATGGGTGTCTTTGATGACATGGAGTCCATGATTTTGTGGGGTATGCCAATCATGCACTCCCATGCTTTGTCCATGTGAGATGCATGGGGAGGGTAATTTTTGGTCTTCAGACATTTGTCAATCACTGGATCATGGCAAATATCTTCAATAGTCTGTAAGTCTTTGCAGGCTCCTACAAGGTTAAATCTTGGGATGCTAAGATAAGTGATCAGAATGATCAAAACTATGCCTAATCTCAGGTGTTTCTGCTTAGAGGAGGGTTTGAAACTGATTGGTTGAAATTTACTGGGTGCCTGAGGTTGAAGGCTGGCATGTTGATCTGGAGCTGGAAGCATATAGCATTTTGGTCTCTGTGGCATCAGGCTGTCTGGACAAGCTAAGAACTCAGGACCTTCTAGCCAGATCAATTCTGTTAAATGTGTGGTGAGGGTGGGCCACTTAACTTGGTTCACAAAGTTCTTATCTGTTGCCACATGTTGCCATTGTTCAGTGCTTAGAGATGTTTCAATCTTTCTTGCCTACATAGATGTAGAAGTGTCTGCTTTGTTTGCAGATGTAGCTTGACATCACCTTGCTGTCTACGTAGAAGGTGGTAGACTGAAGTTCAAGGCACAACGTCTTCGCTATCGAGTTGGTGAGCTTTACAGCCAAAGTGGTGCCACATAGTTCTAAACTTGGTATGGTGTGGCCTTGTTGTATTGTTAGTCTCGCTTTTCCAAAGAAGACACCGAGACTGCAGCTCTCCCCGCTGTAGACTCTGAAGTATCTAATGGTTGCTATCAAAATGACGTAAGTGTGGCTCTCCCCACTGTAGACTATGATGCATCTTAAGGCTGCATTTACCTTCGTTGATACATCTGAGGAAGCATACAATTCTTTCCTTTGTACAGTGGCGGGTGAGCTGGAGACATGCATGTGCTGCACTTGCATACTCTGGGGACATCTTGAGAGTACACTCGACTCCCAGTCTTGTTTCTGTTCTGGCAGACGTGGCTCATCCCAGTGTGTGGTGCTTAGGGAGAATCCGAGTAGCTGCAGAAATTCTTTGTCCACTATGGTCAAGGCTAAGTTGTTGTAATTCTTACTGGTCTGGAACACTGTTGCTTCCAAAACAGGTTTGGTTGTCACAAGCATGAAGTGTTCTTGGCTTGGTTTTAGGTGAGGTGCACTTCCATTACTGGGAATGGAGGTTGTTGAGATATTCACCTGGGTTGGAGTTTGTGGCTTATCGACACATATCATCCCTCCTATGGCCCATCCAAGTTCCGTCTTAATGGCTACTGGGGTTCCTGGTGGACCTTTGATTCTTTCATTGGAACCAATGGACTCCGGGGCATCTCGCCCCACCATGAGTAGGATTTCGGCTTCAGGATCTAGAGGAGGGATTAAATCGGCTATGTGCGCTAAGTGAGGTATTTTTCTTGCTGCCTCTGGTGTTGAAATTTCGCTGCGAACATCTGGTAAGGTCTCCCATTCCAACATTGATGGTAACAGGAAATATGAACTTCCGTCTATCGATTCTATGCGAAGACCTGTGATTTTCCTCCCCACCGTGTGCATTGGTACTGTGCACGTATTTATTGCAAAATGCTTTAGTTCACTCGGGAGGTCGAAGAGGTCGAAAAAAGCAGGCTTAACTATTGTGACCTTGCTGTGTGCGTCTAGTATGACATACATCTTTACAGCCCTTTCAGGTTGCCTGTTGGGGTAGACTTTTGTGAGACAGACAGGTGAGCATGAAGGAGGGTGTGGTGAGTTGCCACAGATATCTGTGTAGTACGTCCCGTACATATCTGGGTGTTCTTTGGAGTCACTGTGAGTCTCCGTCGTCGTAGGAGGGGTCGAAGTTGCTTGTTGTGTCTCCTCAGAGGGTTTCTTAGATTCTAAATACAAGGCTGCCGGGTGCTTGTCACTGTTACACAGGTGGCATTTCACCCTGACTGCACAGTCTTTGGCCATGTGATCCATGGAGTCACAGCACTTGAAGCATATCCTATGCTCTTGAGTAGGGCCTTTCGATCATCCAGGGATTTTTCCCAAATTCTCTGCAATTGTTTAGAGAGTGTGAAGATTTATGAATTGGACAAGTCAGGCCTTTTTTTGGTGGGCGAGGTTTGGAATGAATACTCCTCGGTAGTTGTTCGTCTGAAGTCTTCTTTGGCCGTGTCGTGATCTCTGTTTTGTACATTGAAATAGGGGTATTACCCGTGCATTTTGGACGGGATCCTTGGTTGCACCAGAAATTTGATTGCTCTGCCTGGTCGATGGGAAGTGTGATTCTCTGATGGAGAGGTATTGAGGATCGTTGTACAGCTGTGCCTGGTCATTGACAAATTCCACAAGAACAGCAAAGGGGGGAGTTTCAATTTGATGCTTTTTTTCATAGGCTACAGAGATCTTGATCCATTTTTCACCTAACTGCCATGGTAGTTTTTGGACAATAGGGTTTTGTGACCTGAACTGGTTGAGACAGGCTAGTCCTGTCAAGGCAGGATCTTATTGTGCCTTTTGCAGCTGTGTAAGGAGGGACGAGAATTTCTTCAGCTGGCGAGGTTTGTTGATTCTTATTCTAGGGAATTCATGAACGTGATCCAGGAGCGAGGACTCTGTTAATGTAGGTGTCCTGTTTTGCTTATCGAGTTCAAGCCACGCTTTCTTAAGACCAATATCTGGATTGCCCAGATAGGATGCGAAGATGTCCTTCACTGCGTTTGCGGATTCTGCCCTAGCCAAGCTGTCAACTACACGAGCTCCTCGACCGGCCCAACCTTTCATTGAGGATAGCGCATTTGAAGATGTACTTCCACAATAAGTACTCTCCCCCCAATTTGTCAGAGAATTTCCGCACGCCTCTGGCTACCATGTCCTCTCGTCTTCCAATGAATGCTGGAGGATACATCAGTCCCATGTGTGGGCTGTAGTCAGGCTGAGGTGATGCGTTGGTACCAAGAGTGGGGGCGTGTGCCAATTCTGGCTGGTTACTTTCTCCAGCGTGTTGTCCGCGGAGGGTGTTTTCCCATGGCATGTACAAGGGAACTTGTGGGTTTGGTCTGAACTCCTCTGTCCTTGCATTGAGCTGGGGACCTGACATCTTGTGTGCTTACTTGTTGGAGGGTCTCTTGTCTTTCAGATGGTGCGTTGCTGGCTCCCTGGTAGGCTGGCACAGCTGGTGGTCGAGATTCTCCTCTGTGGTCAGGTTTGGTAGCGGTGCCTTGGGATGCTGCCTCCTGTTGACGCAGTAGGGACTCTAGTGTGGCTCGAGCTCTTGCAATCTCATCTCCGAGCAGCAGCTGTTCCTGCTGTGGGGGCATCGCCGTTGCAGGCGAACCCATTCAGTTACCATCTGTGTAACGGTTCGTTGGAGTCAACGGTGTAGCAACGGTGGGAAGGCCTTGTGATCTGGGTGTAGCAACGTCAATTCTCTGGCTGTTCAACACATCTGGTCATTGGGATTCGTCTCCTTGCCTATTCGGTCTTGGGGGGCTTGCGAATAACTGTGGTGCTCGTACCTGCTCACTTTGAAACGTGCTTTGGCTGTCCATGTATGCCTGCACACGGCTGCGTCGGTCTTTGTTCTCCCGTTGTTCCCAATTGGGTGAGAGGATGATATGTTGGAGTGTTCTCTGAAAGCCTTTCGCTCTTGCCGTTTTGTCTGCCACTTCATGTTGGCTTCATATGAACTCGAGCTTATCTTGAGCAGCTTTCATTCTGACCTCCATTTGAGCTGCTTCGGCCCCCTGTTTGGCCTCCATTTCAGCTGTTTTGGCCTTTCGTCTGGCCTCCTCGGTCTGTCATCTGGTCTCTATCTGCGCTGCTTCGGCCTTCTGTTTGGCCCTCATTTGAGCCACGTCAGCCTGTATCTTTGCCAATTCATCCTTTTGCAGTTGCTCCACTTCTAACACACGAAAGACTGTGTTGGCAGCCTCAGCATCGATGTGTGCTTGCTCTGCCTTTGAAACTTGAGATGCTTGGCTATGACGAGAAGACGCTTTTGAATGGCGGGAGGCGCCTGTAATGTGAGATTGTTGTGACACGCTGGAGTACGCCTGGGCTCGTGGTGAGTTGTGGCGAAAGGGTGAGGCTTTACCAGAGGTGTGAGATGGAGTCACATGTGACCGCTGGGATGGTGTTTGCGAATGATGGGAAACTTCAAACTCGGCCCTCTCAACTGGTCTGCTCTCTAGAAACTTATTGCGCTCCTTGTTTTTTAATTTGAGGTTTTGCATCCTGCTATCGACTGTTGGGTCTCCTAGTTCCAACTGAATCTCTTCGAGACAGTGTGCGAAGTCTGTCCATTGTTGGAAAGCATCTTCCCTATCCTCTTCTAATGAGGGTGCGCATTTGGGAGGTAACCCCTCTTCGGGTGTTTGGTAGAGTTCCTGTAATCTCTCCCAGGCTTGCTTGTAGTGATCGTGGAATGACTGCCATCTGTCCATCAGATATGACTGCATGGCTTCTGTAGGCTTTCTTTGTTGCCTCAGGTCATAGGGCACCTGAAACGTCTTTGGCCTCACTGAGGCTTGAGCATCAGCTTCTGTGTACAGGTCAAGGTTGGCTGTTTGCAGCATTTCTCCTTGGCCGACTGGTTGGGGTGTCTCATCTAGGCTGGTTGGTTGAACCCCTTCTTCTAAATCAATGAGACACTCTGCCATGGCTAGGACAGGTTCAGTAAACTTCCTAGTTATTTTGAAGCAAATTCGATGAACTTCTCTCTTTGGCCACTAGTGGTCGCTACTTGCAGATCAGCTACTGGGGTGTGGTCTGTGGGTGGAGGCACCACTGAGTGCACTCTCCTGTGTGCGTGGGTACTTCAGCGAAGTTCACCCTTTGTCCACTAGGGGTCACTGCTTGCGGGTTAGTCACCAGGGTGGTCTTCCTTCGAGGTTCACCCTTGGTCCACTAGAGGGCTTTCTCTGTGCATGATTAAAGGCTTGCGTGTGGTTCCTCCTTTAACCACTAGGGGGCACTTGGAGAGAGGCCAGCCGAAATTCTTTCTTTACCACCACGTTGCCCTTAGTGGCCACCTGGGAAATCACTGAGCTTCAGTTGCTCCCGTAAATCCCACTGTGGTCGTTAAGTTGCAAGCCGTTCTTGGGAAATTACTGAGCTCTAGTTGCTCCCATAATATCCGCTTGGCCATACTTTGTGATAATAAGCAAGGTTAACTGCTGCCTTTTCTTCTCCTTAATTTGCCCTCAGCATAGACACCACTAGAGGTGACTGCTTGCGTGAGTGATCACTTTGGGTGAAGTTCACTCTGTGCCCTCTAGTTGGTTACTTTGGATGAATTCAGGGTACTTGCTCTTTGACTATCAGAAACGCATTCTGCATAGTTAGAAGTGAAGTATCTTCTTTCACCTCTAGGGGGTGCTCTTAACTTGGATTGGTGCGAGCCTGCTACTTACTGATTAATTATCAAGGTGTTGTATTTTCAGCAGGGATAAAATTGCTGAATAAGTGTTGTGTGCAGATTAGCCACCAGGGGGTTCTATTGCATTGCTATTTGGGGTTGGTTATGCCTCTGAAAACCTTTTCTTTCCATTAAAATTGCTGGAATTCCAAGGGGAGGGGATGAGTTAGTTTTCCCTCACCAATTGTTGGGTTAGCTGAAGAGATTGATTACTTTATTGCTGACTGGTAGGACTGGGGCCCCTTCTGGGGTGAATCATTCTAAGCAACATGCAGACAAAGGAAATGAAGTTCTGAAATCCTTTGGTTAAGACATGTAAACACATTCTCTTTGTAGAAATAAGTTTGCCTTTAAACAAACGGATTTGGCTTGCCAGACACACACACATTTGAGATACAGGCAGAAAGGGGTGTGGCTTAGTTAAGAAGAGAAACAAATTATTTTTTGTAGTAACTTTCTTAGGTTGCTTGCTTCGGAGATCCTGCATTTAAGAGCGATCTCTTTATTGCTGTCCTTGGCAACCTGATCACTTCCCTTAGCAACAAATTAGCCCATTCACAGATTCATGAGTGGGAAGAAAAACAGCATTCTTGTGGCAAGCTGTTTGAGCACAGACACCTTTCCATTGATTTTAGCAACACAGACAGTAATCTCTTGTCCTCTTTGCTTTAAACGTTGGCTGGCAAACAGATCCAAAGGCAATCTTTAGCACAAATGTAAAGGATAGTCATGGTTACTTTACTTTGCCTGCTAGCCGATGGCTGGTTAAATTCATGTGCTAATTACAAGGGTCTTCTCTTCAAAGCAGTCAGATCAGAAACATACACAATTCCTCATTTCATCCAGACAAGACACAAAGCACTTTATGACTTTTATTTATAGCGAAGAGAGCAGGCAGATGAAACTTTAGCAATGCAGACAGATGGAGACTTCTTGCAATTAGAGGAAGATTAGCCTTATTAATTCACTTTACTTTCTTTAAAGCTAATATAAAGAAAAGTATGATTTCTTACTTTAAAGCTGAAGTTAATATAAAGATAATACCATGATTTTACTATTCTGGCTCTTGAACTGGGTTGCTTTGCAATTCAGATCCAGATAGATAACGCAACAAAATGGATTTAAACAAATATTTATTCCGGGAATCCTTAACAGGAACTTACATTCCTGAAGATGCGTCCAGTGGTGAACATTTGTCCATTTACAACGGTAAAATCAATAATTCCTCCATATTCACTTTTGCCTGATTACCTTCGATGTCCATGCGTGCTGCATGGTTGGTTTGCACAAAGACAATCAAACACGAGCTAGCACGTAGCCAGGATATCCTGTGATGAACTTTATGGCTTCTCCTACAGACTTGTTAACAATAGGATACACTGAATAACTAAACTATATTACCCATAAGCCATCTCTTAAGGAGACAGCGCTTAACCCAATAAATGCCAAACATTCTAACATACAGATCTGTCTAACTGATGGGTCGAGAACATATGGGATCCACTTTGCTCATCAATAACTTCTTCCTGCTGGCATTAATAAGAGCTGGTTAGTAAGGCTTCTTCCATCATTGATCACAAGTGCAAAAGGTTTTCAAGTATGCAATTTCCCCCCAAAATTGAATTCTTAAGGAAAGGAAGCTTTGCAGATAATTACTTTAATTTTGCCATATATTTTCAGAATTCATACTTGCAATATTTCAAATATATATTAATGGCTGCCCCATACACATGTATTTAAGTTTGTAATGGGTTATTTTGTTTTACAAAGCATGGTGTGATCAAGTGATGTAAGGAATAGATCATAGATGGTAAATTATAAAATCCTTGCAAATAACTGTTTATCTTCAATCCCCGATTCTTAGTCTGAATAATTTAGCACAATTTCCATTACCCAATGCCAGAAATTTTCTAGAGTGGAAAAAAAGGTAAGAGATTACCACAACTGGAAATGGAATGTGCCACTAGACAACTTTATAAAGAAAAAAACCTCTCTATTTATAGATTTTTTAAATAATACAATATTGTGCTCTGTCCACCAGTCAAAGCACTATGCCACCAGCACAATGAAATATTGTGTATTTGTCTTCTGGCATTGAAGCGATTGCTCTAAAAGTAGCCAATATGCCACAAATGGAAAAATAATGAAGATTTTTGTCTCTTTGTCACTTGAATGACTGCAGCAACTGTTTAAGCTGGGTAGAGATCAAAAGCATACAGAACATACAAATTTAGTCGAACTATGGGATTGACAACTTCTATCAGCCTTGCAGTATGACCCATGGTAAGAAACTGTGGCACACGTAGTCCAAAATATAGCCTAGTTGGCTATATTGGCAGCATTTAGCAAAACCTTGTGGATGTCCAAAATTAGGCAAGGTTGAATCATGTTAATAGGTCGACACTATCAGGAAATATGAGTATTGTGAACTAAACAGGATGGTTAAAAAGTATCCTGGAAAAAGACACAAATAAAGGATATGTTCCTATAGCACTTGGAATTAAAAGAGATCTTGCATTTAACTAGTCCAAAATACAGCACATGGACTCTGGGGTCTAGAGCTAGAACAGCTATGTCCTATCTTATACCTGAGTCATAAGATCGCATGCTTTTCCTATCTACTATGCCATAAGTTTTACAGATATAAAAACCTTTGATAATGCAATCTATTATCATATGTGATGTAGCATTTTCTCTTAAACAACAGCTGTTGTTTGAGGTAGGATTAAACTACTTCCTAGTTTAATTTAACTAAACATGATATGCTATATCTTCACCCACTCTGCAGTATGACTTATCTAGTCTGACCACAGCTCTGTGACTTGCTAATTAAGACTAATGGAAAGTCCATGACTGAGTAGCTACTGATTTTCTAGAGAAATTAAGTAATGCCTAGGAGCAAATACAAACTAGAGTTATTCCACTATTTTGGCTTTAACAGTATATCCCAGGTGCATCACAGGAAGACTGATCTTTGAATTATTAAAAGCTATAAAGCAGACATGTCAAACTCGTGACATATCGGAGCTTTTTTGCCATTACCAGCAATGGGGTGGGCGCGGCTCTGGTATGATGAAACCAGCCCGCGGGCTGGCAGTTTGACACCCCTGCTATAAAGAGAGAAGAAAACAACAAGGAAAAGAAGATTAACTCCTCCCCTTTACTGGAGGGTTACTGAATCTGAATTCACCTCCTTACCTTTTTCTCTTTGTAAAATTAAAAAAAGCAGACAAGAAAAGATAATGAAGTTCTGCCAACTGCAATTTTTTTCTGATTCAGCTGTACATCATTAACTCAGTTTAATACTAAATATGCCTCACTAGATACTTGCACTTAGCAATCTTGGGTGATCCAAAAAGCCAAACAGATCAGATTTCATGAATAAATGAATGGGATGCTGCTTGGAGATGACATAGCTGCAGGTTATGTTATCTCCAAACTCTGGCATCCCAAATTTGGCCTGGGGCTGATAAGAATTTAATCCTTGAATTTGACAGAGATATTTTCATCTTTGAAAAGAGGCTTCTTTGCCATCCAAAAATGCAAATTACAAGGTAAAGCAAAAAGCATTTATTAATGTGTGTGTGTGGGGGTAAATTTTTATAGGGTACAGAAACAAATGATACATACATTCAGTATCTGAAATATATCAGAAAACAAGTGAACAATAAAATCTATTCGACAGTAAATCTGTCATAGGTTGTTTTAAGTATACTCAAGTCAATGGGCTCTAAAACACAAGACAGCCAACACACAAGACAGCATTCATAGTACTCACTGCTCACCACTTTTCCATTCTTCTTGTACTGCTTCTTCAACTATTACTCCTTGTGAGTCCTACCACTGGAGAAATTATCTCTTGCTAGCTACTTTAGGCTGCTTTATTTCCCCACACACCTTCCTTCTATCCTATCCACCAATACATCCAGCTGTCTCTCAGCACAGTTTTTATAGCTAACATTGCTGTGTTGACTGGAGAGAAGGACTTAAAGAGGCAGGACAACAACTGCATAGGTGTTAGTCATTTTCTAGGCTGCCTGCCCTTTCACATATCTCATGCCTTTTAATTTAAAAAGAAATCACTATTTTTTAAATTTTTTTTCCTTTTTATAAGGCTACTGGCATCTCTGTGTCTTTCCCATAATGTGATATGAAATGCATGATGATATTTGCTGTCCCACCCAATGTGTAATACTGAAACAGTATGGTTGCAATGTGAGATACCACCCAGTAACTGGGAATTGGTATATTTAATTTACTGCAGTCAGGTGAATAGTTGATGATCAATTGTTACAGTGAATTACCAAACACAGAGGTACAGACATACAGCATTGATTGCCCATTTTAGTGCATGGGCTCCTTTTTTTGATGATTGCTGTATTTTTGTTTCTTTGGGAGGAATGTTTTTGAGAGATAGATCACTGGATAGTCCATCCCTTCATGATTTCAAATGAGCACTGAGCCTAACCTTTTATTAGATGCATCCATTTGCATGACAAATGCTCAGGAAAAATCCAGATTTTTTAAAAATACCAGCTTTCCACATAATGCATCTTTTATCTCCTGGCATTCTTTAGACCACTGTACTTGGGAGTGTTCTGTTTTCTTGTTAGGTCTGTTAGGAGTTGAGCCACAGGACAGAAATGAGGTATAAAGTTTTGGTAATACTCTGCCAATAAATTTGTTCATTTAGTCATGTATAAACAGATCACAGAATCAAAATTACGTGAAATATTAATACCAATTTATAAATCCTTAGTAAGACCACATCTAGAATACTGTATCCAGTTTTGGTCACCACATTACAAAAATGATGTTGAGATTTTGGAAAAAGTGCAGAGAAGAGTAACTATGATGATTCTACCAACCATGAATTCAAAATATCAGGTTTCCTAATATTCCAGATGGCACTTTTTGGATTTATGTTTAGCTCAGCTTTTCCTTGACATTCAATTGTTTGCCTTAGATGTTGAAGGTGTTCTTCCCAGGTCTTGCTGTAGATGAGTATATCATCTAGATGGGCAGCACACCATTCTCTTGATCTAGTAAGATTTTTGTTCATTAACCACATGGAGGGTGCCCAATAGAGATCAAATGACATTCTTTTGAACTGAAAAAGTGGCAAATGCTCTCTTCTTTTTAAAATAGTGTTTCAGTGGAATTTGCCAATATCCTTTGGTTAACTCCAGGGAGGATAAATACTTGGCTCCACTAGGTCATCCAAGAGCTCATAAGCTCTGGTCATTGGATACTATCAAACTTTGCCATATTGTTTATTTGCCTGAAGTCTATACAAAATTGTAAGATTCCATTTAGTGTTAGTCTATTGAGCATGCCTTTTGTGTGTTTTGAATTCTGAAATATTTTATGACTTCTTAGAACAATAGATTATTTCCTGTTTTTTAGTTTTAGTCTTGCTTTTCCTGTTATCCACTTACTTCTATCAGCCTGTAATTTATTTTTCTTATTAAGCAATAACAACACTACTTGGTTGTCCCATATTAAATCGCTTTGTCTTTAAATCTTTATCATGGTGTCTTTTCTGGCTTTCTCTGTTCCTGGGCAGTGTATCCTAGGGTTTTTAACTTATTCTTCTGTTTTAAGGTATATTTGATTATGTTTTAGGGCCTTTCACACCTAGAATGATGTCTAGATTCCTTGAGGTTGTCTTCCATAATGTAACTCAAAGGGATTAAATTCTATGGATGCCTGGGAAATTTCCCTGAAGGGATTTTATTATGCTTATGATTTTGGTATGTTTAAGTTTGACATTAGCATTTATTTTATATATAGTAACCGGTTTATATTGATACTTATAGTGTTATCATGTAATCATTGTTTTGTTATTTTGTAATCATTATTTTGTAGTTAATTGCT
>JANHFS010013035.1:0-11967 GCA_032467975.1 Trimeresurus albolabris
GCATTGCTGGCTATGGAATTCTGGGAGTTGAAGTCCACATGCCTTAAAATTGTCAAGGTTGAGAAACACTGCTTTAGAGAAAATAAGTCTTGAGCCACTGAGAACTTTTCTCACTATCTTTAATTTTGCTCACAACAATACACATATACTAGATCAGGGGTGTCAAACTGCTGGCACGTGGGCCGGATGCATCATCCAGAAGCCGCGCCCACCCCATTGCCGGCAATGGCAAAACCGTCCCGATACGTTGCGTGACATCATGTGATGTTGCGAGTTTGACATGTCTGCTCTAGATGTTCTGGAACAACTAATGGTAAAAGGAGTCCCTGTGGATTTTACTCTTTCAAAATGCTAGGTTGGCAGGAACTTGGGCAAGGATAGGAGTTCATTCCATTGTACAGTGCTCGGGTCTCAAACATGGGCCGTCAGCTTTCCAGCTTATAAGCTTAGCCTCTTTAATCACTGAGCCATCAGACCGCCCTCTGAGCAACTAGACGAATGTGTAAATTTGAATCCCCTTATAAATCTCCAAATGAAGGAAATCTTCCTCTGTCTATGGAACAAATTCAACAGATATAGCTACTATGGATATAGGAGAGACTGGGCTGTATTTCCTCTTTTGTTCTGAGTTTTTACATACATTTGTTCCAATACTCACATACCTGCACATTCTTTTGCCCAGTGTATTCATAACTGGAAGTTATGTTGTCTGACATAAAGAATATGTAACATTTACAGCACAGTTTTTCAAATTTGGCAACTTTAAGATGAATGGACTTCAACTCCCAAAATTCATCTGTAAATGAAATGTTTTACATTCTCCCAGCCAGCATTCTGGAAGTCCCAATAAAAAAGAATATATGAAGCTCAGAATTGAACTATGGGGTCCTTGATGCTCTCTGAGTTTGGGTCTTTGCTTACAGATGTCTCATTGCATGGCTAAATAATATTATCAGTGCAAATGAGTATAGGATTGCTCCCTGTTTATGGCATGATGAAAACTCTTTAATCTCACAGCACATGGACGGACTCAATCACAAATTCAACTGGGAAACTATGAGCATCCCAGGCCAAGCTAAATCCAAAAAAGCTATCAATATCCATCAATAAATACATAAAACTAAACCTTATCTACACCCTATTTGTCCAAAATGGTGTAAGGTTTCCTGCCTGAGCAGGGGGTTGGACTCGATGACCTCCAAGGTCCCTTCCAACTTTTATTATTATTATCATCATCATCATCATTATTATTATTATTATTATTATTATTATTATTATTATTATCATCATCATCATCATCATCATCATCATCATCATCATGTAGCAATAGAATTTAGACTTACTGTTTATACTGCCCCATAGTGTTTTACAGCCCTCTCTGAGTGGTTTACAGAATCAACCTATTGCCCCCAATAATCTGGGTCCTCATTTTACTCACTTCAGAAGGATGGAAGGCTGAGTCAACCTTGAACAAGCCAGGATCAAACTCCTGTCAGTGTGCAGAGTTTGCCTGCAATGCTGCTTTCAACCATTGCACCATTAGGGCTCCTAATTCAAAAAAAGACAATAAAAAATTAAGAGGGAAACAAAAAGACCAGAACATCCTCTCTAGTAGCCAACAACCAGATAAGCAGGGATCAATACCAGACAAACAAGCAAGCAGTACTCTCATCTAGAAACTCACCAAGGAGAAAACCAAGCCCCTGGCAACACTGGCTGGAAGCAAACCTCACTCTCACTTACACTGGTGATGTTACCAAGTTAGGAAATGAAATGTCTAAAAGCAAACAAACAAGCTCAGAGAGCACCAAGGACCTCACAATTCAACTCTGAGCTACAAATATTCTCTTCTATCAGCATCAAGGCCTCCATAGTTTTAGGAGTAGAAGTCCACATATCTTAAAGATGGCACGTTTGACAAACGTTAATTTATATTGACATATTGCATGGTACACTTTTTAAAAATTGGAATACTGAACTGCATCAGTTGAAGATGTGCAATTTTGAAAGAGAGAGGCATTTCCATTCATATATTGGCTTCGGAAGAGCAGTATCAAGAAATTAAAATGCCAGCTAAATTAATTTCTCCCTGAACTGCCTAATTATAACTTTGATATATCTCAGTGTTGCAAATTAATGATGCTAGTATTATCAGCCTTTGCGTGACATCGGCTTGCAAATTATATTTGCCCGTGGATAATCTCAGACACCCTTTTGTGTCTTCTTTTATATCTTCTTCACAACACATGTGAGCATAAGGAAGTGGGGCCTTTCTGATCTTGCTGTAATACAAATACATTTATTTAAAATATGATTGAATGGATTCATTTCCCCAACTCTCCTTCCCTCTTTCTTCCTTTTTGCCTATGTCAGCTGCTTTTCCAATCTGTACACTAAACATTGTCAATTCTATTTTTTTTTCCTACATACATATTCATCAAGTTATTATATTTGGGAGTTGGTGACATTATGCAGCGTGTTGAAAATAAGGAAGAAATAGTGGGGCAAAGAGATTAAAGGCATGAGATGAAGAAAAGCAGCTAAAACCAATTTATATCAATAGTTCACTCTATCTTTCTGTATCTTTCGATCTTTGCAAACCATCCTTACTTCCATAATATTTATACAGTGATTCATACATTATCTTTTTAAATTAAATTTCTTAGCTCTTTCTAGAAACTTTCTAAGCCCTAGAAAGAGTGCAGAGAAGAACAACAAAGATGATTAGGGGACTGGAGGCTAAAACATGAAGAATGGTTGCAGAAATTGGGTATGTCTAGTTTAATGAAAAGAAGGACTAGGGGTGACATGTTCCAATATTTGAGGGGCTGCAATAAAGAAGAGGGAGTCAAGCTATTCTCCAAAGCACCTGAAGGCAGAACAAGAAGCAATGGATGGAAACTAATCAAAGAGAGAAGCAACCTAGAGCTAAGGAAATTTCCTGCCAGTGAGAACAATTAATATTGGAATGACTTGCCTCCAGAAGTTGTAGGTGCTCCAATACTGGAACTATTTAAGAAAAGATTGGATAACCACCACCTCCTCTTCCTCCTCCTCCTCCTCCTCCTCCATCTCCATCCTCCTGCTTTTTACCTCAATAGCTTAAATTTTATGAGAGGTTCAGTCTTGATCGGCTTGAGGTTGGCTCATCCTTCCATCCTTCCAAAGATGCAGGCTAATTCACTGCTCACTCCAGGAGTTCGATCCTGATGGGCTCAAGGTTGACTCAGCCTTCCATCCTTCTGAGGTCAGTAAAATGAGGATACATACAGATTGTTGGGGGCAATATGCTGACTCTGTAAACTGCTTAGAAATGGCTGCAAAGCACTGTGAAGCGGTATATAAGTCTAAGTGTTAAGTGCTATTAAGTGGATAGAGTGAAAGAAATGCCCGCTGAAGGAAGACAGACAGCTCCCCTTTCGTACATGGAGGGGGATTTATTCACAGGACTGCAGAAACAAATCTGCTTCTGCATATCAATGATATCCACTGTGGGAAGAATCCAAAGAAAGAAATATTTTGGGGAATATTAAAAAGGCAGAATATATTTCTCGAAAGGAATAATGGAGAAGATGTTTAAAAAGGCAGAAACTTCTCCCTCCCCCCAGCTAGAAAACTCAGCAGAAACCAGCTTTTAGAAATCCAGATGTCCCCCCCCCAGAGGGAGAGGTGATTGGGAAAACACTGGAATGTGCACAAATGAATAGACTAACAATGACAATTAAAGTTAAGACAGAATCAGAGTACTATGAAATCTGGGGAACTTTTTATGATTGGCTGAAAAGAGAATACAGTTAAAAGATGGTTAACACCAATTTAGATGGAAGAAGGAGCAGATAAGGAGGGAGACCCAGGCGACACAGTATTGAATAACTGGAGGTTGTATAAATATTTATAGCAGTATATACCGAGTAGCTTAGATAAATAGAAGTATTAACGTAATAGAAAATCAATCTTATTATATATAATACAGATAGGGAAATTTAGAGAGAGGGGTTGCTCGGACATTACCCCTGAATTGTATCTGAAGAGGGATGAGAGGGAAGAAAGGGAGAGGGGAGAGAATAAAGGGAGAGAATAAAGGGAGAGAGAAGAGAATAAAGGAGGGGGGAAGGAAGTAGGAAGGTTGGAGAAGAAGAGGAGAAGTGGGGAGAAAGGGGAGGGGAGTGGTGAAGGAAAGAGGAGAGGAGAGGAAGAAGAGGGAAGTAGGGAAGAAAGAGAAGAAAGGGAGAAGGAAGGTAGAGAAGGAGGAGTGTGGATACAGTGAAAGAGGAAATGGGCGAGCAAAACCAAATGTTATGTGTATGTATTTCATTTTATTAAAAGTATCTGATATATAAGAATGTAAAAAGAATGTATGTTAACACGGGATCAATATCGTGGGATATGGATGGGGCAGAGTTGGGAAAAATAAAAAAGTTTAAATAATAATAGAAAAAAAAGAGATTATTCATAAATGCCTTGAAAACATCAGGTTGATTATGAGAAACTGTTCATTTAGTGACCATGCAAAGTTTCCAGGGGGCTGAAAAAAGGGATTTATGACAGTTTTTCAGACGCTCCTTGCAGCCTCCCAGGGTCACGTGATCAAAATCAGAATTCCTGGCATGTACCTATGATGGTTACGGCGTTTGAGGGTCACGTGATCTCCTTTTGGGGCTTCTAACGAGCAAACTCAACAGGGAAGCCGGAGTCCCTTAACAATTGTGTTACTGGCTTAACAACTCCAATGGTTCCCTTCACCAGAAAGGGCAAGAAAGGTCTTAAAATGGGGCAAAACTCACTTAGCAACTGCCTTGCTTAGCGACGGACATTTTGAGCTCCGTTGGGGCCGTAAACCCAACACTGCCTTGTGCAGCCTCTCCCAGCACCCGAGGGAAGCTGCAGAGGAGGAGCTCCAGGTCTCTTCCAGGCTGTTCCAGAGGGAGGGAAATGGGGAAAGGAGCCCAGCCGCAAGAGAGGAGATTCCGGCTGAAGGAGAGGAAGAAGCTCCGGAGAGGAGGAGCCGTTTCAGAGCTGAGCCTTCAAGCAGAGGAGCTCAGCCTCCCCTTCACTGAGGACGCAAAGACTGAGCCGCCATCAGTGGGAGAGGCTTTAAGTGGGATTCCTGCAGAGAGGAGGGTTGGGCTAGGTGGTCTCAGGGTGTCCTTCAAAGTTACAGATGTAAACTTCTACTATGCTAATCACAAACAGTATATTTAAATATACATCAGTATATTTAAAAATGCAAACATCCTTTTAAAATTAGCAGTGTGTCAGGATCCAGTTATATTTCCTTTCTATCTATCTCCTCTGATCTAAAACCAATTCTTACCCTTTCCTGGGTCCGCCATACTCCCAAGGGGGAGGGGGGATATGCAGGGGTTTTTTACTACTTTCACTTCCTCTATTCACTACAAAGAAACCTTTTGTTTATTCGCCTCTGCTAACCATTACAATGGAACCATTTGCCTCTTTTCCTATGCCCTCTCTGAGCCTCTCCTTTCCTGGCAGCTAGGGAAGGGGGAGGTTGAAAAGATACAGCCCTGGGATCTGGTTCATTTATCCGTCATCAAAATAAGGTGTGAGAAGCTGTTGAATGATCGTGTACAACGGCGCTGGATTGATGTTATCTTTCCTGGATTTAACACCTAGAAATCTGCCGGTCTGAATCACCCAGAAGAACTGCGAGGTGGGGGGTTGCTTAGGGACACTTTAAAACACTTTAAATCTGTGAGGGAATCCTTCCAATCCTGTCTATCATGCCTGCTATCAATTTCACTTAATAAAAACTCCTGTTGGAAGAGATCGTTTCCAAGAGTTCTGCTTTCTTAAGTTGTAGATTGAAGTGGATCCTTACATTAGACAGGATCTTCATTAATAGTCCACCTGGAAGGAAGAACCTTGCCGGGGGACTTTGCAAAAAATACAATGTCAGATGACGAGGCAGGAAAGGGAGAAAACCCCACGGAGAGGGAGCCTTCCCCCCCGACTGAAAACCTTGGGATCTGAAATGTCATACTCCTCAGGAGAAGAGGTGGTGGAGACACGTAACCGCAAACCCCGGTGGTCAATGGGCATTGGAAAGAAAGGTGAATGGGAAAAGAGATTGAGAAAGGTGATCCTGAGTCGTGGGGACCACCAACTAGAATGGAAGCAGGAGATGGAGAAATCCCTTCATGCAAGTGAAGAGGAAGGAAGTTGGGCACAACACTTGAACTGGATCCAAGAAAAAGCTATTGACCTGGTGAAAGGAACCCTCGTCTCTCTAGGGGAGGAGAATTCTGAGCCCCGTGGCCGCACCAGCACCTGGAGCTACAGCTGGAGAGACACTGAGGGGGAATTGGGACCTGCAGTCCAGGGACGTCTGCTGAACCAGTAGTGACCATTTCAGCAGTCCCCACTTCCTGCCGACCCGCAGATGGCGATCAGGATGGAAGACAATGAACTAAACTAAACTAGATCTAAGGGAAGCCTACTATCGCGTGAGAATTAAGGAAGGAGATGAATGGAAAACCCTGCTTTCTTAAGATGTGGATTGAAGTGGTTCCTTACATTGTGTTTAAAACCAAAATTTATCTGTTATGGTGTCTGCGGTTTAGAAAATTGTGTCTCAAGTAATTAATTTGGCCAAACCTGTTGATCCTTTGCAGCATAAGAAGGTTGAGACGGTTCCCCTCCTTCCCCTCTGGATTCCCTCTCCAAAGGAACTGAGATTAATGGATCCACATCGGGACCCCCATACCTGCCATGGCTGCAGCCTTGGAGCCCCCAATGAGTCTTTGCCCTCCTTCCTTCTCCTCGATCTGGAGGAATAGGCAGTGTTCAAGGCCTGGGCCAGAGTCTTCATGAAGGAGTACGGACGGTAAGAATTTTCGATCCGCATACTGTTCCTTTTCTCCTGGGTCTCCAGTGGGTCTTTTTCGGTGCATCTTCTCCGGCCTTTGACAGAAAAGATGTGCTTGGAAAGAGAACAGTGTACATGATGATCTTCAAATTGGAGTTTCATAAAGAAATAGGGTTCAAAGTCATCCATTGGCCTTGTTTTTACCAGAAAAATAAAACTCCAAATACTATGGATGTATTTGTAAACTCTGCTCTTGTTCAATTCATATTTTTCCAAATTTGTACTGATCCAGACTTTCCCTTCAATGGGTCCTGTCAAATGCATAAGTGCAAAATGGAAAGGAAGAATTCTGTCCCAAGGTACAAAACGTTCTATGAAGTGAACAAAGACATTGACTTGTCTCCACTTAGCGAGGGCATCCCTGAGGGCTGCTCTATGTCCAGTTGTGGAGAACAGTTGTGATATAACCACACAAATTCCATTTCTGACAAGCATAGGAGAGAAAGTCCTCATGAAATTCTCTCCATTATCTGTGTCGGAAGCAAAGAGGCCAATCAAGGTCCATTTGAAATGGAGGAGCAGTTGGACAATTGCTGGGTAGTGGAATCCTTTTTGGGGGAGCATCCGGTGGAAAAAGGGCAATTTCCTTTTATCACTCAGAGCCTCTGAAGCAGTAACATAACTGATCTAAAAAGCAATGAAGAAAGCTGTGTTATATTGGGGATCAGACAAAGTCCAAAATATTAGCTTTTAATAAATTCAACTTGGTTTTGACGAACAAATTAAGTAGATAATTGTTGATTAGCCATTATGCCACATCAAGAAACAGAATATTAAATACAAAGCATTAACAACATTGTATATAAAAATTGAATACGAATAAGAAACAAATGAAATAAAAAAGAATAAGAATAAAAAATATGAATCATATTTCTATATCACCCCTACAATTTATTGCAATCAGACCCAAATATGTAGAGGTGAAGTGAATTGTTTTGTTCCAATAAAGGGCTGTATTATATGTAAATGTTTAATTCTTACTGCAAAGTCAACATATTGCTTTAACACAAGTATCCTAACAGGTAGTTTGTCTAATGTGCAGTGCAGGATTCTGACCTCTCTCTTTCTTATGCAGTTGACATTCAATAATCCAGATTCTTGATGAAGCAATCTTTTGATTTTTTTTCTTTTTAGTTCTTTCTATCCCACCTTGATTATTTTTTGGCTTGTTCTCTTGTTGTATAAGAGACGGGGAGATCACAGCTCCTAATATAATTTTTCAGTTGCAGAATTCAAAAGGGCTTTATTTGCAATATTGTATGTTCCAACACAGAGAACTTTGGGATGCCCTCTTTGAGTTCTATGGTTTTACCTATCAGGACATAGCAAAAAGCATCTGGTCTCAAGCAGTTCTTAAAAGTAGGTAAATACAACCTCAGATGAACAATAACACATGACATATTACACCATGTCATCATTTATTTTACTAGAAGAAAGGCAAAACGGAGAAGCCGTGTGTGAAAGACGAAGCACCCCTGACTGCTTCCATAGGTATGAAGAGGCTAAGAGGTAGCCTGGTGCTGCTGATCAAGGGACCTTCATTAATTGATCATCGGCAAGTGTGACTGCCTCTATAAAAGCCAAAGTTTCAGGAGTTTGCCGGACTCCAGCATTGGGTTGTGTGTTAACACAATGCCAAAAGGTAAAGACATCAGCAATGATCTTGGAGAAGCAATTGTTGCTACCTATCAATCTGGACAGGGTTCCAAGGCCATTTCAAAACAATTCAAAGTCCATCATTCTACAGCAAAGAAGATTATTCACAAGTGGAAAACACTCAAGGCAGCTCCCAATCTGCCCAGGAGTGAACATCCCAGCAAGTTCACCCAATGCTCAGAGATAAAAAATCAAGAGTTCCACCTCAGACTCTACAGGCCTCAGTGAGCGTCTTAAACGTTCATGGCAGCAGAATTAGAGAAAGACTGAACAAGGAGGGTTTCTTTGGAAGGGCTGCCAGGAGAAAGCCTCTTCTCCCGAAAAAGGACATGGCAGCCCTGCTGAGGTTTGCCAAGTGGCACCTGAACAAATCGCAAGACTTCTGGAACGTTCTCCTTTGGACGGAAGAGACCAAAGTGGAGAAGTTTGGCCATAACACACAGAGCCACATCAGGCGAAAACTACACACAGCCTATCAGCACCAACATGCCACACCAACCGCCAAGAGGGGGGAGGATTTGGGCTTGTTTTGCAGCCAGAGGACCTGGGCACCTCGCGGTCATTCACTCCGCCATGAACTCCTCTGGGGACCAAAGTATTCCAGAGCCAAATGTGAGGCCCTCTGACCGACAGCTGAAGCTTGGTGGACTTTGGGTCATGAGAGAGGACGACGATCCCAAGCACACCACAAACGGCTGAAGAAGAAAAGAATCCAGGCGTTGGAATGGCCCAAAGTCCAGACCCCAACCCAATTGAAATGCTGTGGTGGGACCTCAAGAGACCCATGCAGAAACAAACGCCCACAAACTTCCATGAACTGAAGCCACGTTGTAGAGATTGGCATTATATATTCTAATAATTGGGAGAAAGCTGGATAGTTTTTTTTTTAATTTAAGCAGTAGATTCAACCCTGCCCTTGCTCTAAATGGGCTCCTTTGATGATGGCAGATCCAAGATTCAGTCTCAGAGAAAAGTAACGCTGGGTAGGGAAAGGTTTTACTTGTTGTATTGGCTACATTCATTTTCCAAAGACCAGAACTTTTGACTTTCATTTACCAATAATCAGAGAACTATTATGTCAGTAGGAGCCAAGTTTTCTCAAGAGTCTACACAATCTAACCCATAGGATAACAGTACTGCACTATCAATTTAAACTAAGGTGTATTTAGCAAGTAAGAGGCTCAGTGGCTTAAAGACACTGAATCTGTTCCGGCAGTTTGAGTTCTGTCACTGCATGGTGGGGTGAGCTCCCGTCGCTTGCCTCAGCTTCTGCCTGCCCAGCAGTTCGAAGGCCTGTGACAACGCAAGTAGATAAATAGGTATCACTTTGATGGGAAATGTGGCGTGTTTTGCGGAAATGGTCAGGCCCCTGCTAGTGCAGGACTTGCTTGGATGTGACACCCAACTGCCAGGCGACATCGGTGGTGAGAGAAGGCCCAGATGATGTTACAGGAGCTAGTTCACCCCCTGTGGGGCACCCTGGATGAGCTCATGAGCGCAAACTGAACAGACTAGCATTCCTCGGGTGTGAAACAAACATTATGTAGTCTCCTGGCTATTTATACCTTTGCCATATGCTAAATAAATAAACAATTTAGCACTTTAGGCATGTACATGAGAATCCTTCCTTAGTCCTGGTAAGTCATTAATATCTAATCTGAATAACAAGAGTTCAAATATGTACTCTTTTATGTTACACTGAGTAAGTATCCTTCTTTTCAGGGCTCCAGTGAGCGCAGACCTCCCTCTCAAACAAGGGCTTGTGGGAAGGGCTTGGATCAGGGCCAACAGACTGAGTTCCATTTTAAGGGAAATCAATTTCCTCCATCATATTTCTCCATTTACTGTATCAAATGCTGCAGTAACATCTATAAAGCAAGAAAACCCTGGTTTACCCGACTGACATATTGTGTAATTAGCTATTTCAAAAGAAATATTGTCAATATTAGATTATTAATTTATTGATTAATTATTATACAAATGTGTGAAACTTTTCCCTTTACTTAAAATCTTCTTTTTTCTTCTGCAAGAATGCACTTTTCCTCTACTCAACCTCAAGTTTACTTAAGAGGAACATGGTGTATATTTTAGCCACAATATCCATTAGTCTAACTAACTTGTAATTGCTAGAATCCTATTTATTCCATTTTCTTTGTCTAAAGGAACACTACTATTGCCAACTTGAGTACAACTGGATATTATTTCTATGTGAAAAAGAACATGCCAATAGTTCACCCACAACTAGGGATATTTTTTGAATAGCCGGGAGAAAGTCCTCTACAGGGACCTTATAGCATTTCAGGCCTTTTATGAGGAATTTAAACATAAGCAAAACAGAAAAAACATAATTGATATGTTTGCTATTATGGAGAAAAGCAACTCTTGAATTCCATGTAGAAGACATGCTTGGACCAGTTTCTCAACACCATCCCGCACACTTTACCAGGCAGAAATTAACACACACAAACCTGGGGGACTTTGTAGGTGTCTGCTAATGTTGACATCTGGATGGAGATCTCCCTTTTAGCGGAATCAAAAAGAGCCAGGAGGTTCTCCTTCCTTCCACAGCCGTAGTTGGGGACATTGGCTTCTCCAGTAGAGAGAATGTCCAGCAAGGCATCTGAAGTGTGTAAAGGGCTCAAATAATTGTCATGGATGTTGCAGCCAAGTGTGAGATTGTGCAGGAACTGGGGATTCTTGTTGACCAGTTGAATGGTGAAAATTAATTGTAGCGTGTATGAAAAACCATAAGCCTTACTGTAAAAAATGTTCATGTTATTATCATCAATAGCAATAACATTTTTTAAAAGAATTTATTCCTTTTTGTCTACACAAGCCTACTGAGTCTTAAGCCAATTCTGATTCAAAACCAATAATCAGTTATACAAATAGGGGGATGGGCTGAGCAGAGGCAACGACAATGTTTCAATCACTACTTTAAACAAAATAAATTCAAGGGATGAATTCAGGAGTGAATGGGGAGAGGAAAATAATCTGATTGCCTTTGGGTTTTTTTAACCCCATTTCTGGATTTGAATCTCTTCTACAAAACAAAAAAAAAGAGGAAATCAAAATCATCCAGGAAATTAGAGAAGTCCTGTAATATAGAAGCAAGTGAAAACAAGAAGAAAAGAAGGAGAGTGATAGAATTAGAAAGTGGGGGGAATGCAAGCCCATCACCCTGAACGACTTACGATGAAGATGGAAATGAAGGAGCCGTGTTGAAAGGCAACATTATATTCGATAGTTCATTTCCAGTGATGACTATACCAATGAGATGGTCTCCTGGCCTGTAAAAAGACCATGGTTTATTTTCATCCTGGTGCTCCAAACTCAGCAGGCATTTCGTTCTAAGCTTCCCAGAGACCGGCTGGGACACCAGCAGCATCAGAAGCAGAAGCAGCAGGTCCATAATTCATAGGGCT
>JANHFS010013167.1:0-11947 GCA_032467975.1 Trimeresurus albolabris
TTACTTTTAATTTACCTTTAAGTTAAACCCAATTTAATAAATAGATCTGATTAAACCTCATACTGTAGGTCTACCTTAATATCTGACCAATAGATAATTAATATATATTATTATTAATAATAATACCTCCAAATCACAAAACCCTTCGTGACTGGCCCAAAGGAGAGCGACAGGTGTAGTCCCTGTAGGTGATTCATCGCAATTTCTTCCCATAATTTTTCCTGTTTAAGCCTTACATTGAATGGTGTTAGCCTTGAGGGAAGAGAGGAGATGATATCTGCTGGGCCTGTTTCTGATGAACTGGCCAGGCTGGTAGCCAGTCTCAGGTCTGAGACATTTGAAGAATATCTGAATCCAACTGCGAGTCAATATGGATCCTTCAGAGCTCCTGGTAGATGTGGGAACATCAGAGAGTGGAGGGTGGGCTAATTCCACTGCTCTCTCAGTTCCCATCTTTGCTTCTTCCAACGACATCAAACAGAGCTGAAGAAATGGAGAGGGAATGCATGAAAGGGGAACCTTTTCATCAACCACAATTGGGCTGCAATGACTTCAGGTTGTCCTTAACCCACAACTGTAATGGAACCCTCCCATTAGGGTGGTATGGCCTAATGGTCACGAAATGGGTCAGTCATGTGAATGACCAGTTTTTAGGGGCTTTTTTGTGGAGGTTGTTAAGCAAGACACCATTGGGAAGCAAGCCAATGGTTTCCTAGGAGTCTAGTTTTGCCATTAGCCAGAGGGAAGGGCTGGTTGGGGCAAAAGCATCATATAATGAAGTTAGGGGTGGTTAAGCATGCAAAGTTCAATCATGTGACTCTGGAGGGGTGGCAACCACCAGAATTTCAAATCCTGGTCGTATGTTCTCTCTTTGTGCCAGTCTTAATGTTCAATGGCTGCTTCCTTAGAGTGGAAGTCACCCTGCTCTCTTGTTCCCCTCAGTTTATCGGCAGGCCCTTCTAGAAGAAGGAGAAAGCTCTGATGGAAAGAATCTTCTTCGGCCTGAAGGTTCTGCTTAATGACCGTAGCAGCCTCATCCAACTCTACAGCATCAGAGGAATCTGCAACGCAGCCCCGAATCTCCCCCAGAAGATAAACCTGGATGTAACGTGGGATGGATGGCGACATTGTCCTTCTTGGAGGAATTTGGTTTTAGGGTTCATGATGTAAATGTCTCTGTGGCCCGATGCCTGTACTTTATTCATGAGAACTGATGAGGCGATGGGGCCACTAATAAAACTGATTTTCTTCCTTTCAGATCAAAAGGAAGGAGGAGCTGATTTTAAATGCTTGCCTGAAATTTCCAAGAGGTTCACATTGAGTGACCCGGCAAGAGCAATGGATGGGATCCTGAAGACTTGTCCAGCTCCTCCTCCTCCTCCAGGAGAAGTTCCACTGCCATCCGCACAGAAGGAGGCTGACCTGCACATTGGGGAAACTGAGTGGATGCAGTGGATGCAGGCACAGCCTGGAGGATGAACCCCGCAGGGCGGGATTCGGCCACTCATCTGCACCTGAAAGACAGGGGTCACCCTGCTCAGGACAGCAAGATTGACCTTTTGGACAGAGAGGTCTGAACAACAATCAAAGACTTCTACTTTCTTCTCTTCTACTCTCTTCTCTTCTACCTCCTCTCCTCTCCTCTCTTCTACTCTCCTCTCTTTTACTCTCCTCTCCTCTGCTCTACTCTACTCTACTATATTATACTATACACTCTAGTCTTCTCTTTTCTTTTCTTCTATTCTATTCTCTTCTCTTCTACCTTCTCTTCTCTCCTCTCTTTTCTCTTCTCTTCTCTCTTCTCCTTACTCTCTATTCTATTCTATTCTATTCTATTCTATTCTATTCTATTCTATTCTATTCTATTCTATTCTATTCTATTCTATTCTTGCCAGTTTTAGAAATGGCATATCTAAAATTCCTCTGTTTTTGCTGGTTGGCATTTGGGCATTTGCTGTGAGAAAACCATCTGCTCACTTGGAGAGTTCCCCCAATCATTAACAGTGTCCTCACCACCAGCAGAAACTGATAGAGAAGGGTCTCCCACTCTCTCCAGCCAGCCACATTCAGCACTTAGGACTGCATTCTTGTTTTTTTATTTTATTTCAAGGACTGGTACTCTGTCCTTCACAGAGTATAAAACTGATGAAAAATTAATTCTTCCACCTGGCATTGAACTTAGTACTCTCTCTGTAGTAGTACTTAGTACTCTCTCTGTCTTCTGGAATGAGGTTCCCCTGAGATCCAGAGGGCATCCATTTTGCTGTTGTTTAGAAGAGCCAGGCCTTTAGCAAGACAGAGGGAGATCTTTCACTTCATTATCCTTGTCATCTTTTATCTTTATTTTTCATGTTTTGTTGTAATTTCCATCTTTGATTGTTAAAGGCCTGCCCAGAGTCAATGAGAGTTGGTTTGTGTACAAGTTGCCCAACTCCCAATAACTCTGGACAGTTGCAGGTAAACAATATTAGAAGCCAAAAAAGAAAAGTATAAGTAGATACTGTAAAAATGAAGAGCAAGGTTAGGAAGAGGTATGGGAAAATTACATGGGAATAAAAAAAAATACCCTTGAGCTCAAAGGGGGACTTTATTCACCCTTACTAGGGTGAAGAACCAGGTCTTCAAGGTTCTTCAAACACTAGCAGGGTGAGGATCTTGGGGGAACCTTATTCCAAAAGGCACATGCTGTTACAGAGAAGGTGTGCTTCCAGGGTCCCAAGATATGGCATTGTTCAATCAAAGGAATCTAGAGTGCCCAAACCCTTTCAGATCCAATAATAAAAAGTTAACCATATATTGCATTTCATTCTTAAACACACCAGACTCACACCAGAGGGCTACATTGGAAGGGAAACAAGAAACCTGAAAGATTGTTTTGTACAAGTGGAATTGTACTATTTCCAATTGGGAGTAACTCTTTTAAAACCTTAGCTGTACACCAAACAGACACTGGAGCTCACTTTGTCAGAGAGTAGCTTTAAGATAAGAAAGATAAATAAGGACTCTTGGATAAACAGAGAGTTCTGATATTTGAGCATTCTGGATTACTCCAGATGAGCACTTTTTCTGCCAGAGATCTGAAAAGCAGTTCCAAGATATTTAGAGACCTTACCTTGTTTAATTTTGTGGTCGTTTAGCTGCCACTGTGGCAGCAGTGCTAAATGCCACATTAAATGCATAGTTAATCTTTAATTCTTTATTCTTAATGTAACTCAGGAGTGATCCTAGGGCATGTCTGAAACATGGATTGACATCAGCATATAGCAGTCTGGATTTAAACAGATGAGCTAACTGTTCAGATAGGCAAATAAAAAATTGATATAGATGTTAAGCATTAGTGATGCAGTGCATAAGCTTGCCTTATTCATAGATAAATAACTGCTTTTCTTCTCATTTAGATGGCTACAAACTGAAATAAAAGTTTTGGGACTTTTTGTATATTCAAGTCAACTAGTCAGCTGTTGGATTTCCTACAAGTTCAAGTAAGATCCAGGGAGAATCATTGAAGACATCTGAGGGCCATTTTGACATTATGTTATTTTTTCAACTGAATTTTTTAAAGAAATTTTATGTATGTCTCTTTCCTTAAATGGCTTTGGGTGTTTGCAAAGATACAATAAAACTATTCATCAGCATGTGATGTTAGGGGAAAAAAAGGAAATATTGGAAACTCACAAGTTAGGGCCTAGTCTTCTAGCAGAGATCATCACCAACTTCTCCCTCCATACACGAATCTATTTTTTGACAAATGGCAGAACCCAGCATCTTTGGCCAATCTTGCAAAAAGCTCAATACTGACAAATCTGATTAATGTTAGGGTGGGAGAGAAGCAAAAAATATCAGGATCATAGGATAAGTTGGGAACTTTTTAAAAAAAATTCTTGGGAAAAGAAGCGGCAACATACATCCACACTGTTGTCACATAAAAATAGATGAAGGATATGAAGAGCTGAGCTTAACTTGAGGAAATCTTTAGTTTTTAAGGACACCGATTATTTAAACCAGGTATTCACCATCAATCCTTGTTCTGTTTTAGAAATTGGCATAAGAAGGTTTTTGAAATTGGCTATTAGGGAAATGAGTTCTAATTCTGAGAGGAAAAGAAAAAGTGTTCTGCAAATTTCTGGAGCTCTGGATTTCCTCTGAGCAGAAAAAATATATCTGCAACTGACCAAGTCAACCTTCTGACTTCCTGGGTATTTAATGCACCCCCGAGGACTTAATATCACTGGAATGATGGACCTGTTAAAGACAACACATCCCTTTGTCACCTTTTAACCACATAAGTGCAAGAACAACAACTTCCACCATGAGTTTTTCTCCACAATTTTCTTTTCAAAAATGAAATAATTTCCAAGGTAAATACTCATTAGAATTAGTAGAAAAAAACACAGGGAACTAACTCTGCCTAGCACTATGTTATTGGGATAGAACTTGAGTATGGCAATCATCGATTCCAGATGTGAGGATTCTGATTCTGGCACAGTTTGATATTGTAATGTGTTCTTTTTATCAACAACAGCAAAAGAAACTATTCCTTTGAAGGTTTCCTCTGGATCCAAGACATTTGCTATCGAAGAACAAGGACCAGATGGGGCTTTTTTTCAAGATGTTAAAATAGCAACATGCAGTTTTGCAATTAACAGGAAGGATAGAAAGAGGAAATGACTCTTGCATACCAGATGTACTAAACAAGCATAGCTGTTGAAAACCTGGGCCACTTTCTCCTTCTGGTTTTCCTCTTTCTTCCATCTCACCCTCTAAAATTGGGTCCAAGGTTCTGACACTGAGGTATTAAATAATTTGTTAGAGCTTTGTTTCCTACTTTGTGATAACACCGGCAAAGAAGTGCCCATAATTTGACTGATGCCCAACCCCAAAGAATAATAATAGCAACAGTAATAGACTTTAGTCTTATATACCACCCATAGTGCTTTACATCATTCTCCAAACAGTTTATAATATAGAAGTATTATTTGCATATTGGCCCCAACAATCTGGGTCTTCATTTCACCAACCTCAGAAGAATGGAAGGCTGAGTCAACCTTGAGGCCCATCAGGATCATACTCCAGGCTATGGAGAGAGTTTAGCTGCAATGCTGCACTTTAACTGTGGTGGCTCAGTGGTTAGAATGCAGTATTACAGTACTGATGACTGCCGATTGTCAGCTGTTTGTCAGTTCGAGTCTCACCGGCTCAAGATTGACTCAGCCTTCCATCCTTCCGAGGTCGGTAAAATGAGGACCCAGATTGTTAGGGGCAATATGCTGACTCTATAAACTACTTAGAAAGGGCTGTAAAGCACTGTGAAGCAGTATATAAGTCTAAATGTTATTGCTATTGCTATTAATCACTGTGTCCACCAGGGCTCTGGTTTAGAAAACAAACACTGTTTACATTAGGAACTTATTACACTAGCTCCATTAGGCTTTTCATTTCATGACATGGCATTGCATGCCCTGGCTGTATACTTCTCTGTTTGCTACTGGTGGCTCTGTGGCAGAAGGGATGAGAAGGCACAAAGGAAAAGGTAAAGATTTCCCATGTCCAGTCTTGTCCAACTCTAGGGGGTGGTGCTCTGTCCACCCAGCAATGTCCAAAGACACTTTTGTAGTGGCCAGCATGGCTATAGGCTGAGGTGCACTGAATGCTGTTTCTTTTCACCCAAGTGGTACCTATTTATCTCCTTGCATTTGAATGCTTTCAAGCAGCTAGGTTGGCAGGAGCTGGGGCAAGTAATGGGAGCTCATCACAACACACAGCACTTGGGTCTTGAACGTGGGCTGTCAGCTTCCCAGCTGACAAGCTCAGTGTCTTTAACAGCTGAGCCATCAGGCCACCTGTAGGGTGATGCAAACCACAATACTGAGGCAGTGTCATTGAGCCTTTAGCTATCCAAATGTCTGTTACATCAGACATTTGCCACTTCTAGCAATGGCTGACGTTGTAATTTGCCTCCTTGGTCTGAGCGACTCCGTGAAGGTTTTCGTGAACCAGGTACTGTATCTTAGAATAAGATAGACAGAATAATGTATCTCAGAGTAATGGAAAGAACGCAATCATTCTCAGAGGTTACCTATCGCAAAATGCTCCAAAGCCTGACATTCCTGAAAAGGAATGCTTTATGTATAATTCACTATGACTAACCGTGTCTTACAGGAGCATGGAGTACAAGCCTGCACTGTTTTATGCTGCAGGATCCAATCTGAGTCAGTCACTGGGACCAGAGGTTTAAACTTCCAAGCTTACATGGTATACTTATATAACTTTATATGTTTATATACTGTTCCTGCTGTACTTAGGATATAATAATCAAAAAATGACAACCTTGGCCATATCTATGCAATGAAAAAAAAAACCATCTCACTGAAGGTATCCACAATCTGGAATGTAGCAGTAGAAGGAAATTAGATGTGTTTATAGCTCTTGTATTGCGCTACTCAAGTACTTTTTACGAATTGTCCAAATCAAGGGATTGCTTGCAGACACACCAACAGTGTAGTAGATTAATTGGTAGGTGTAATACATGCGTGAAACATGTAGCATTGCAGTCTTCCATATAACTGATGGTGGCTTGCTGGAATATACTATACCAGGGGTGTCAAACTGCAGACCTGCGGGCCAGTTGCATCATACGGAGGCCGCGCCCACCCCAGCTACAGCAATGCAAAAAAAGTTGCGATACATCATGAAACATTACGTGACATGGTGAGTTTGACACCCGTGTACTATATGAACCTCAGAAGTCATATGGCAGGCAGGCAGGAGATTATAAGTAAACAAGTCCTCCTCAAAATATGCAGTTCTCCTGTCTAGACCTTTTAAACAACAGAGACAATGATATAATCCAGGAATATTTCAGTTTCCCACTGTGTTAAATGTGAGCCCACAATCTACAAGCCACACTGGGGTCATAATGATTTTTGTTTTTCGGTGGGCAATATGCATGGATGACAGGCCATGGAAATTCTCAGTGTTAAGAAGGAAGGAATCCATCAAACTCAATTTATGTAGATTTGAAGCAGACTAACATTTTCAATCATCAAACTAATCTCCATGACAACTACTGTCTTGCCCAGGCCAAATTATTTGATCAGCTATCAGATTGTGACTGCTACTCATTTCTTGGAGGACTGCTTTCCTGAAACAGGATGACATATATCATGCAGAAGTTGGCAATCCAACAGTCTATACTATTAGCTCAATCTTAAATCAGCACCCAAGTCCACATAGGATATCCCAGGGTATGCTTCATGCAGGCTAGTGAGCATCAGTCTGCTTCCAACCTGGGTTAAAGAATTTCAGCTTGCAGTCATAGATGACACTGTGAAAGGCCACAGATGTATTTGCTGCAGCTGTAGTAGCAATTGCTGTAGCTTTTTTTAATCTGTCTCTTCTTCCACCAGTGATTCCAGAAAACATTTTGATCTCTGCATTCAGAGTCATAGTCATAGTGCCAAATGGCATATTTAAAATTCTGTTGTCTGTTCCCAACTTGCCTGACAACTTTAGGACATGCTAAGTGGAACATTGGTTGGCACATGGAGCTTGATATCAACAAGAAGCACATGTTCACAATGAATGTTATCACCTACTGTCAGCAGAATGGAAGTCTAATTTATGGTATTAAATAAACATCCTCTTGGGTTTTCAGTCCTTTCTTCATTATGCAGTTAACACCACAACTACTCACAGCATTGACATAGCACATGGCTAAGATCCTCATTGTTGGGGAGTTCGTGCTGTTCCCAGCAGCATCTTCCTCTATGAGAATGCTATTATTTTGACAAAGAAATAGTTGTCACTTCTGATTGCCACCAACTAAATCAAATGTGCTGACAATGTAAGTGTTGACTCCATTTAGAACTACTATGTTGACTCTGCAAGCATGTAGAAGCACAGGTTTAGATCCAAGGGTCAAATTACATGCTGTCATACTATTGTATCCTATGGTTGATTTTATATCCCAGCAGCTGCTCAACTAGTTCTCATGAAGATTAATCAAGCTGAGTGTGAGGGACAGAGGTATATCCTTGTTATCTAGGGAAGTATTCAAAAGCATCACTCAGTGGATTCATTGAAGCATGCCAGTACAATTATTAGGAATTAAAGCTGGCACACTGCACATGGCCTCCAGAAACATGGGGACAGTTGAGGAACTGACTTAATACATTGTTGGGTTTTCCCCAATTATGCTTTCTACATACTTACAAAGCTCAGAAAATAGGATTCACCACTTGGTATATTGTGGTCAAGTCTTAGAATACAAAGCAACATTCTGCATACGTGGCAACACACCCAAAGGTAATTTGGAGCGTATATCCAGCTAGCCATGTAGGGATGCCCTGCAAAAGGTTTTTGTTCCTTTGGGGCAGTCTGTACTGTATCGGCATATGTCTGTGTTTTACTGCCACCAACAAGTAACTTCTTTCTCCAAGGTTATCCAAGAAAAGGATACTAAGCACGCATGAAGAGAGCTCTACTTTGGGGGCAGAATGGTATGGTTGTATATGGCCCCTGAAATGGATGTATAGGGGTCAAAAGGGGAAAATGCCACTGTTTGCAAGATTTCATGCTGGAGTCTACATCCTCACAATCTTGGGTTGTCCTGGGGAGCAGCTAGGACATGCTTATGAATCCTTCCAGCTGCTGCTGATAGAGATTAAATGATAGTGAATTGTGAGGAATTGATGGCAATCAATTCCTCTAATGGTGAGTCCGTAAATATCCGTAAATATCTGTGAGAGTATAACACTAATATTGTTAGACCTTGAGCAGTCTTACATTGTCTGAAAGTTATGATGCTTGCTCAGATCCAGACATATCCCTGAGGAATATTTCTTGCAGAACTTCTGTGGTCACACACAGTACATCCTTCCTTTTGTCCACCCTGCTGTCTGACTTGTTCAGGAGCTACAGAATCAACTGTACATCATTCTACATGCTCAGCCACAAACTCTCATAGCAGGTCTGTGAGCCAACCATTGCAAAAGTGGGTGGTATCACTGCAGTGCTAGGTGGGAAGTTGTGGGCATGAATACCAGATCTCTTGCTTAAAAGAAAGTGAGAAACGTCAGGCTACATGGCAATGGAATGGGACAACTCGCCACGGCCAATTTGCTGCTGCCAACTAGCCACTCCCAGCTCGTCAGCACCAAGTTGCCGGTGCCATCTCACCACAAGACAACTTGACACAGCAACATTGCAGGGATAACTCGCTGTGGGAGCCAGATGATCAGGCAACCAAGCAGGTATTACAATGCTCTGGGAAAGCCAGTTGATAGAACCACAAGAGAGAGGATGAATGGAAGACTGGGGAAAGGCAGAAGCAAACTTTGTCCACTTCCCTTGCCACTTGCCATAGTTGCAGTTCAGATCCCAGCTTAAAATAATGTCATCCTCAGGAAAATGGACTTCCTCTATAATTGTGGCTGTCCTATGAGACAGATTCTGTCTCTGAAGTGTATATAGCTTTCATAAAGCTTTTAAAAAACATTGCTCTGCCTGCAGGCCCTGTTTTGGATGCTTATTTATTCCCCTTGTTATTCTTTTATTGTTTTTGATCCTATATATTTTAGCTTTCATAAACACAGATGTTTAGGGCCTACAGTAATTCATTTCCTTCTGCAGTAACAGATGGCAAATGCCACAAGAGCCATTATTTTGAAAGAGTCTGCCTTTAGGGAGAAATAGAAACAGAATCTATGGCCCACATTCTTCTAAGATGCCTTCTTTATGAGCAAGGTAGAGGCCAGAGGATTACTTCACTCATTTAGAAACTTCCCTTCCTGGAAACCCAGAAAATTCTATCTCCATTTTTTCCTGAAAATGCTCTCTTGATGTTACCGCTCAGGTGACAAGATTATGCTCAGAAGCTATCTAAAGGCAAAAGGACAATAGACAGGCAGAAGTAGGTTTGCATAGCTACATAGCTAAAAAGGATGTGTCTTTACATTTCTTAAGTTGGCACACTTTAATTCTCTTAGCTCTTTTTGTTTAGCTTTCTTTTGTATAGATTTTAAACTAACTTTAAATGTTATACACTACCTATATCGATTCCACATAGGAACAATATTCTACAATCTTTTAAATTGTTATATGGTATTTATGTATTGTACTAGTTAATGACCACAATAAATACAAAACTAAGCCAATCCTAATGTGTTAGCTGTCTAGATTTACTTTTGTGACTGAAGTGTCATACAAAGTGATGGACAACAAACAACAAACGAATGGTTCATTCAGTGCTCATTACAAAGAGGTGTGTTGGCTCAGTGGCTTAATGATGCTGGAAACAGTTTTTGCCCCACCCCACCTCCGGTTCTTGTGAAGATAACAAGAAAGAGAGAGGGAGCATACCTGCAAGATTCTGTTACTATTTATTTATTTACCAAATTATATAACTGCCCATCTCGTGAGAAGGGACTATGGGCTGCATATAATAGTACTATAGTTTTGCAATAACTGCCCTACAGTACATGACTTGGATACTTAGTCTGATCTACCTTGAGGGGCTGACAGTGGGAGATTCTGAATTGGCCATCAATAGCTAAATATTGCTTTCATGGAAGCACTGATATGGGTGCTGGAGCCTGGGGAATAGAACAGATCGTGCAAGTTTTATCACTAGATGAGCCATCTACTGAAGTTATCTATCCAAACTTCCATGTAGTTTCTTTCCACATCTCCATCTTGATCAATGCTGAACACCTTTGAATGGCCCACGGAGGAGGTCTTCAATTATTATGGTTTCCAAATCTTTGTACAGCAGTACAAATGTTGCAAGTTTCTTGCCACTGAGTGGTAGAATGAGTGGTGGAAAACTGGGAGCTGTTGGAGGCCGCAAACCACCCCCTTTAGAGACAGATTAGCATTGCCAGGACAGATGTGATACAGCTTATGATAAAACAGGCATTTTGCATGATCTTGCCTGGAACTTGCATTGTGACCCTCCCTTTTCTTGTACCTCAATTACAGTGCCTTCATTTTTGTTGCATTGCCAAGCTTGGTGATCTCCTGGCTTCTAGCTCTGCTACTATGCATTCAAAATGGCTGAGGTATCTAAATTGGAGTTCTTATTGAACTTTGGCTTTGCCCCAGAGTTCAGAAAGAGTAAAGATTTTTCCTTCCTCTGTGTCAGGGGTGTCAAACTGCCGGCCCACGGGCCAGATGCATCATAGCAAAACCGTGCCCACCCCATTGCTGGCAATGGCAAAAAAAGTCGTGATACATCGCAACACATGATGTTGTGAGTTTGACACTCTTGCTCTATGTGGTTCCATGGAATCACAGCTCTTGTAATGAAGCCTGATTCTGGAACAAGTACAGGAAGACAGTGTAACAGAAAGCAGAAGTTCAATGGCAAATGACAGGCAAATGGATTGGAAAATGAGGCAGCAGAGAAAAAAATTTCAATTGCTGGCATGAGAAATTGAACGGATAACTGCATATCAGGGAAAGCAATCAATGACCGCAGTGTTCCTGTTCTAGAAAATTTCTCGAAGAAATGGCTGTTTGGTAACATTTCCATAATCCAGCTCTCTTCATATTCTCTTCTTATTAGCCATAGCAATGGTTAGATTTCCCTAACTATTCCTCCTCCATATAGGGTGCCCCATATAGTGGCCCAACTGCAGATGAAAATGATGGAACAAAGCATGAGCAGTAGAGATATTCCTAGAGAGCCACTCAGCTTGTCAACTAGCAGCCAGGTGCAGTAGGCCTTGGGACTGTGCAGTCATCCAGTTGATGGAACAACAGGAGATTGACAGAAGTAACTTGCACACAATGAATGTGAAAATTACAGAATAGCAGTGCAATATTGGTAACCAGTAGTGATGAAATAAAGAAGAAATATGTTTTCTGTGGTATGACTATAGTTAACTATAAAAAGGGAAAGGAAGGAAGGAAGGAAGGAAGGAAGGAAGGAAGGAAGGAAGGAAGAAGA
>JANHFS010013599.1:0-11888 GCA_032467975.1 Trimeresurus albolabris
CTGGCTGTGGAATTCTGGGAGTTGAAGTCCACATGCCTTAAAATTGTCAAGGTTGAGAAACACTGGTCTAAGGGCTAGAAAAATATCTAATGAAATACAGCTGCCAAAATGTTGGGTTCCAGGCAAGGGTTAAAAGTTATTGATGTAGCTGTTCTTATCTGACCACCAGCCTGTCTCTCATGTAAGACTTAGTAGCCTTGTTGGTTTCCGCATAGAAACTGAAAAAAGAGAAGGTTGTTATAATAGTGTTTACTGGTTGCTTGGTGACTTAGTTTAATTTCTTAGAGAGTTTTTTTCAGAGCCATTCCCACATAACCTTTTATCACTCCAAATGTTTTCATCTTTTGGGTTTAATCTTTGGAAGGGTGGTGAGTATAGTCTTCTGTTTTTAAATTTGGTCTTGGTTTTAACTGGATACTTAAAAATTCATATTGAATTTTATTATATTTGTGCACTTTCTGTTTTGTTATGTTTGAAGAGCCACTTTGGTGTAGTGGCCAAAGCCCCAGACTAGACACCATGACTTCTAATCACATCTTAGGCACAAAGCCAGTTGGGTGACTTCTTCAATTATGCGCAGCAATATCAGAGTTGGAAGGGACCTTGTAGGTCATCTAGTCCAACTCCCTGCTTAAGCAGGAGATTCTATACCAGGGGTAGGCAACCTTGGCTCTTTTATGACTTGTGAACTTCAACTCCCAGAATTCCTCAGCCAGCCATGCTGAGGAGAAAGGGAGAGGTTTCCACGCTGAGCTATGTTGGCTCAGGAATTCTGGGAGTTGAAGTCCACGAGTCATAAAAGAACCAAGGTTGCCTATCCCTGCTCTATACCATTTCTGAAAAGTGACTGTTCAGTCTCTTCTTGAAAGCCTCCAGGGATGAGGCACCCACAACTTCTGAAGGCAAGCTATTCTACTGGTTGAAGAAACAAATTTCCTTTTCTCCCCTCCTCACAGTATTGAATCCATCCTAATCAGTTTTGGTAGACAACACAGTAATACAACAAATAATTTACTTATTAACTGATAATGAATAAATAGTTCAATATAGGGTACCCCTCCCTTTCTAAATAATCTCTCTTGCTGTTCTGACATGCTTCTAGGTTCCTGAAACATTAAAAATAAAGTTTCAAGTTAAAAGGGCAGGTGGGGGTGTGATGCGTGTGAACAACTAGGAGCAAAGGCAAAAATCAAAGATATTGCATAAATCCTAATGACCTCCTACCATATAGGATAAGATCAGGTAATTGTGGTCTGAATCACCTCATGGAACTAGTTATCTTTTTTATTCTCAGAGGGAAAAAGTGGGTAGAGGCATGTTCATTGTTGTCTTGCCTTTCTGGAACATGAGATGATTTCCATGAATTTTCAGGAAATTGTGTAATATCATGTGGTCACTCTGCCCACAGTTGGGTCTGAGTCTTTTAAGTCAGCAGGGCAATGAGTTTAAAATCTTTTGATACAGACTATTCAGTAGTATTTCCTGAAACAGCATGTCATTTTTTCCCCTTTCTAATAGCAGTTCTCTGGTTTATGAACAACCACAAATCAGCTCTTCAGAGCTGTTTTGCCTAACTTCCTAAGTTGGTTTCTGTTGGATTTCACTTTTTTTGGAAGGAAAGCAAGCACAAGAAATTAGTGATGGTGTTTGTGATATTATTTCTTTACAGATATACAAGTAGAGCAGAAGTGAGTCAAAGAGGAATCTATTAGGCTTGTTTACATCACTAGTTTGAGATGGGTGGCTGTACAAATTCAGTAAATGAATGACTAAATAAATATACTTTAGATCAGAGGTCCCCAACCTTTTGGGCACCAGGGACAGATTCTGTGGAGAAAGGTTTTTTTCCAGCACAAGAGATGGAGAATCCACCAATGGGTTTGCTCTGTCTTCCTGCTCTTGAGACCAAGTCAGCCAAACTTGCCACGCCCCTGTTGCTAGGAGAACCCAGTCTTGACTTGGTCTCCAGCTCTGAGAGATGTGACAGGTTTGGCTCTCAAAGTTTTGCAGATAGTGAGTCTATCCCATTAGTGGATTCTTTATTTCCTCACCTCCAAAACTGCAGCGCTGCTCCAGATAGTTTGTTGGTAATCTGAGGGGGGTGGGTGTTTTCCTTTCCCCTTCTCATAGCCCCAGGGCTCTGGGGACCGTTGCTGAGGCTTCGGCTTTCACCTTTAGCTGTCGTTTGTCATTCTCCCTTCAGTGCTTCAGCGCTGGGATCAGTGCTGCAGCTCGGATCACTGAGGCTTCAGCCTTTCATCTTCAATTCCCTAAGTGGCTTCATTGCTGGGCTCAGCACTCCAACTCTAATCTTTCTTTGGCTTCCCTGGAGAGATACACGAGGCCTTTGGCCTCTGGTTCATTGCTTCTCTCCTCTTTCATTGCGGCCACCATTTTGGCGGCCGCAAACGGCCCAAAAAATCGCTGGATCCCCGGAGGGGAACAGAGGCTCCTCGTCTGGCCGTTTTTTCAGTTGCCAGTGAGGAAATAGGCCTCCCATCAGCGTCAAACACCTTCGTTCCCTTTCTCGCAATTTCGATCCATCCCTGAAGATCGCATTTCGCCCTGGGTGGATGCCATTTTGAGTGCGTCTGTCCTCCTCACCTGAGGGGAACATCGGGCCTTTCGGCCCTTTCTTACATCAAAAGCTACCCCTTTGTCACAGCCGCAACTGCTAACCTAGCCTTACCGGCCCTTTCCTCCCTGACTGCTTTTAGCTGTCGTTTGCAGGCCGGGCGGCCACCATTTTGTACATGTGGCAGATGCTTGCATGAAGGTGCCCTGGGTTGTAGTTCAGGCCGGCAGTGGGCCACTCTGCGCTCAAACAACTCGGGCCTCTCTGGTCCAAATAATTTCCTTGACCTGGTCACCCAAAAAACATTTCAGTGGGCTGCGCTCCAGTTGGCTGTCACGAACTCTGCCGCAGATTAACCCGACCGGCGAGCATACTGACCTCTCCCTCATTGCCTCCAAGTCATCAAGGAGGCACTGAGTTACCAGTCAGGTGGCCAGGGGAGCAGCGCACCTTCCCTTCTCCAGCTGCTTTAGCCAACCCGCCAATTGATCCCCTGCCAGAGCTCCCTCTCAGTACTTCCTAAGATAGCTCCCTTCAGGATAGAGGACTCCACGGTGCCTGAACTTACAACCAACACCTTCCCATCCTCTGGCCAGGAAAGGCACAAATCCTCCAAATAGGAGGCAGCAGGCAGGATCAAGGCCAAGGCAAAGGCCATTTCCAGGAAGCCCTCAAAATTGGCGGAGAAACAGGCAAGCAGGAGGTGCCAGGCCCTGGAAAAGGAGTTCTCCAGAGCGCAGAGGCAGGCCAGGGCAGAAGCGGAACAGGCAGGGGCCCTGAACTTTGATCTTCCACTGGGGCCTTTGACCTCTACTCAGGGGGTATGGTTCCTGCAGGACCATCCCAGTTCACACACCCCTCCCCCTGGGGCGGGTCATGATATCACCACAACACATCCAGGACCAAAGACCACTTTTACCCCTATGGCTGCTGGGCTCAGGGGGATTGACCCCACAGGCACCTCCCCTGATTATTACCTGGAAGCTCTGATCTCTCGGGTGGTTGACTGGGCACTTGCTGCAAGGTCCTACCACTTGCCTGGGACGGAGACAATGGCATCTGTACCTCCATCTTATTTTCCCCAGTCAGGGCCTCCTGTGTACCATGGTCCCTCCTCATCTTCCCGTTCTTCATATAGCGGGGCCTCATCTCCAGAACAGCAAGACCAGTCAGACATCCCATGGTCGGAGGAGGAGGACCCTCCAGAACCTCCTCCACCTGGAGGTCTCTTCAGTCCGGTTCTTTTTCTGCCACTTCTGTGCAAGGCCAGCACGACGGCAACATAGGGCCCCCTCAACTGGACCCTCCACCCACTTCGGACCCAAATCCGATGTTCTTCGAGACGGTGGTGACTCAACACCATGTCCCTTGTCCATCCCTCTTCCTGAGTGCTGTTCGGAAGCAATGGGTCTCACCAGGTACCTTTCCCACTCCAGGAGGAACTGACAGAAAATTGTTCAGCACGGCGCCAGATTTGACTGACACCCTGGAGGTGCCAAAGGTGGACGAACCTTTGGCCTCTCTAGTGTCCTCGTCCACAGTGTCGGGAGATTTGGCTGAGGCACTGAAGACGGAGGACAGGAGATGGGAATTGGCCTTCCACAGGATCCACCAGGCGGCAGCATGGGTCGTAAGAACAGCCTCTTGTGCTTCCTTCTTTACCAGAACCTCTCTCCTCTGACTTCATCAACTTCAACCGAGGATCCCTCCAGAGGAGATATGTACTCACCAGGATCTGAGTAAGCTGGTTGCAGTGACAGAGTATGCCTCTGACGCTACTTTGCAGGCAGCCAGATTTTCATCCAAGTCCATTGCATCCAATGTCTCAGCACATAGGATGCTATGGCTTAAACATTGACAAGCCAATGCCAAATCTAAATGGTGCCTGGCTGCGGCCCCTTATCAAGAAGGGCATTTATTTGGAGAGGTCCTAAATCCTAATTTGATCAAAAATAAGGATAAGTGGAAGGTCATGACACATCTCAACAGGCAGACTGACAGGCGCACTTACCAGTATGCCCGCAGGCAGTCCTTTCGTCCAGGAATAGGCTCGGGAGTCTCACAGCCTCCCCGCCCCTTCACGGCCAGACAGGATCGTCCGTCCAACAGATTTGGTTTCAGATCCAGGCAACAGTACCAGGGCAAGCGGCCCTTTGGGGGAGGTCGCCCCTTCAGAAGGTCCAAGTGACTCTCAGGCCATCCCTTCCTCTTTTTCCACTAATGGGAACTCACCACTACAGATTCCTGGGTCCTCCAAACCGTCCAATTCGGTCTGTCCCTGGAATTCATGTCCAGCCCACCGAGGCGCTTCATCTCTTGCCCCCAGTCACAGAATTCAATCAAATGGGGCCTCATGCAAGAGGTCATTCATCATCTTCTAGACATAAGAGCCATAGAACCGGTACCGGTTGATCAGAAGGGAGAGGGGTTCTATTCCATCCTCTTAGTGGTTCCCAAGGCCTCGGGGGGGATGGAGGGCGATTCTAGACCTTAAGGGTCTAAATTCCCACATTGCATACCAGAAATTAAAAATGCAAACGCTCCAGTCCATTCTGGGCAGCATCAGAAAAGGAGATTTCCTGACATCCATAGACCTCATGGAAGCATATCTCCACATCCCTATCCTTCCCAACCACCGGCGGTTCCTCAGGTTCGGTTATATGGGCCACCACTACCAGTACAGGGCTCTATCATTCGGACTCTCCTCGGCTCTCAGAGTATTCACCAAAATCCTGGAGGTGCTCACGGCACACCTAAGACTGGTGCCGGTATGCATTCAATGCTACCTAGACACCATTCTCATCCAGTCGTCCTCCTTCTGGCGGCCCAGTCAGACCTGAGTTTGTCAATCCAGGTCCTTCAACAGCACGGATTCTCGGTGAACTTTGAAAAGAGTCACACAGTTCCCTCGACCTGAATCCTACACCTGGGTGCCATCATAGACACAGTTGGTTGCCTGATCTGTCTATCACAAGAACGTCAGGACAGTATCCAGGAACTAGCTCTCAAGGTATGCATGGAACTTGTAATATCGCTGGCCCTACTTTCCCAACTCCTGGGAAAGATGGTTTCTTGTATTGCCATAGTCTCTTGGGCCAGACTCCATTCCAGGAGTCTCCAATGGTTTCTGGTCCCCTTCCAGAGGTTGGGAACCAGTTCATCCAACCAACAAGTGAGGGTTCCTACCCAAACCCTAAGATCCCTCCGCTGGTGGTTCTCGCCACTGGTAGCCAGAGGGTTACCCTTCAAGGAACCCGTCCATCTCACACTTACGATGGACGCTAGTCTATTCAGTTGGTGAGCTCACCTTCAGTCTCAGTTTGCTCAGGGACAATGGTCCCGAACAGACCTGAGTCACAACATCAACTGTTTGGAGCTCAGAGCCATACACCTGGCTCTCCACCACTTTCGCAACAAAGTTGTGAAACAGCACATGCTAGCCTTATGGACAACATGACGGCAAAATCCCACGTGAATTGGCAAGGGGGTACCCGATCCAGGTCCCTCATGGCCGAGGCCCAGTTACTGGGCTCCTGGGCAGAGTCCAACCTTTCCTTCCTCAGGGTCGAGCACATTTTGGGGGACGCAAACCAGCAAGCAGACTTCTGAGCAGGTCGACCATGAATCACTCGGAATGGCGTCTGCATCCGGATTTCTTGGCAGAGATGTCACAAAGGTTCAGCCAATTGGTCCTCGATTTGTTCGCTTTGCCAGCGAACGCCAAGCTCCCGAGATTTTTTTCCCGGTTTCCATCCCCAGGGGCGGATGCCCTTCGAGCCCCATGGCTGGAGGGTCTACTCTACGCATTTCCCCCTCTCCCACTGATTCCGGAAGTCATTCGCAAACTGCTACAGGAACGAGCAGAGGTAATCTTCGTGGCCTTGTACTGGCCTCAGAGACCCTGGTTCGCCGACCTGGTGAGCCTCTCCCACTCTCCCCCATGGAAAATCCCACCAGATCACATGTCTCTCCACCAGGGGGTTCAATGACACCCGGAATCCCAGTGGCTACAGTTAGCCACCTGGCACTTGAATGCCAGATCATGACCCAGGACTCTCAAAGGCCGGCGACCAATCGCATTTATGACTCCACATGGAGGAATTTTTGCCATTGGTGTGGAAGGCAGCAATTGAATCTCTCAGACTTGACAATTCCACAGATTTTAGAATACTTACTTGAGGGCCTTGATAGGGGCTTAGTGCCTAACACCATCTGTAGGCAAGTAGCGGCACTATCAACTTTACTTACCTGTGCCAATTTGGTCCCTTTGGCCCAGAATCCTAGGATACGCGCCTTTCTCAAGGGCGCCACCAACACAAAACCATCTGTGGTACATAGGTACCCCTCTTGGGAATTACCTCGGGTCCTACAGGCTCTCACCAGACTGCCGTTTGAGCCTATCACAACTTGTGCTCTACTGTCCTTGTCCCACAAGGTCGCCTTCCTGGTCGCTATCACGTCAGTCAGGCACATTTCTGATGTGACTGTCAGTCAGGGACGACCTCTGTATCTTCCACCGGGACCGGGTGGTCCTTTGATTGGACCCCACATTCATGCCCAAGATCAACTCCCTTTTTCATAGGGCCCAGGAGATTGTTTTTCCGGATTTTTGTCCTAATCCTTCCCATGACTTGGAGCGGCATTGTCACAAACTGGACATCCGCAGGGCACTATGGCAATACATCAAGCGAACGGCATCCTTTCGCAAGTCCGAGGCCCTCTTTGTTTCCTTTCACCCTTCCTCTCTGGGACAGAAGGTTTCTGCCTCCACTATAGGCAGGTGGATCAGGGCTTGCATTGCGGAGGCATACCAGTCTTTTTCCCTGCCAGCTCCAAGTCGTATCATAGCTCATTCCACTCACAGCGCTGCGACCTCTGCAGCATGGACCACTCAGGCGTCCATCGAGGAGATTTGCAGGGCTGTGACATGGTCTTCGCCCTCTCCATTTGTTTGTCATTACAAAATTGACCACTTTGCTTCCGCGGACGCCTCCTTTGGTCGGAGGGTCCTTCAGCAGGTGGTGTCTGGGAATGTGGATCCGGCCTTGTCTGTTTCCCCCCCCCATTGGGACAGTAAGGATTTGGTATGTCCCATTGGTGGATTCTCCATCTCCTGTGCTAGAGAAGGGGTGTTGTCTTACCTGAACGCCTTTTCTCAGCATGGAGATGGAGAATCCACTCCCACCCTTAGGGTCATTTTTGCCAGGGTTAGGGATCTGAGAGCCAACATCTCAGACTGTCATCAGCCGCTTTCGCCCTCATCAAGACTGGGTTCTCCTAGCAACAGGGGGTGTGGCAAGTTTGGCTGACTTGGTCTCAAGAGCAGGAAGAAGAGCAAACCCATTGGTGGATTCTCCATCTCCGTGCTGAGAAAAGCCGTTCAGGTAAGACAATGCCCCTTTCCTGATGGCTTGTAGGATTGTCTGCAAATGATGTAGAATTTTCTAAATGAACTTTTAGACTAGGAAAATATGTCAGCTTTAAGGTCTCTTTAAAAAACCTGCAGTTTTCTCTCAAATGTTTTGATGTCACAAAACATTCTTTCTGCTGCCTGCACCTTGTAATTATTTGTTGAGCAGACTGAAGTGGTGTGTAAAGTCTGTAAAAAACATGAGATTGGTAATCCAAGCCATATCAGCGAGCTGTGGATATTCTTGCCCTTTTTCATGCATAAACAAATGAGTTTCATCCAAGCAGGCCACAAATCTCTCCAGGACTCCTCCTCTGCTCAGCCACCGGACATTATTATACATAAATAAACAATCATACTGTGCCTGAACCTCCTCAAGAAGCACTTGAAATTGCCGACAATTCAGAGCACGAGCCATGATATAATTCACTATTTTTGTGACATCTTTGAGGATTGTCATTTTTTTTGTTGCTTTCCTTGGCACAAAGAGCTTCCTGGTGTATAATGCAATGGAATTGAATTACTTTATGTTTTGTTTCTTGAAGAAACAACTGTATGAAACCAGATGTTGCCCCTACCATAGAAGGTGCTCCATCACTTGAATTGAAACCACCTTCTTTGGTCTTATGTCTTGTGATAAAAAAGCTTCCTTCACAGCATTGTAGATATCTACACCTTGTGTTCTTTCAGGCAAAGACAGCAGTTTCAGCAGCTCTTCTCTCATGATGTCACCAACAGCATAACATAAAATTACTGCCAGCCTTGCATGGTTATTGATATCTGTGCTTTCATCCAAGCACATAGAGTAACAGGCTGCCTTTTGTAAGTCAGTGGCGAGCTGCTGATTAACATCACTTGCCATGTGCTGGACTCTATCTTTAATGGTGTTTCTGCTCAGTGGTATCTCAGAGATGTGTTGAATAATTTTATCCTTGTTTGGGAAATCATGAAAAAAGAGAATCACTCCCAGACAACATGGCTATTTTGATAATATCCCCATCAGAGAGCAGCTTACCATGTTTTGCTATGCACAGTGAAATTTTAAAACTGGCAGCTGTCAAGATGATTCGTTCTGGAAAAATAGTTGGAAAAACTAAGATGCTGGGAATGATAGCTCCTCAATTTCCCTTCAAGAAACTCTTTCCTTTCATTATGGCCGAGTTGGGCTACATTTTTGTGGTTGGTTTCAAAGTGCCGTCTGACACTTGATGTGTGACACACAACACTTTTGTTGCATAGAACACATAATGCTTTCCCACTGCATTCAATCACTCCAAATGACTGTGTCCAGGCCTCTTGGAATGATCTTCCACTATCTATTTTTGATTTTTTTGGCTGTAATCATTTTTGGGTGGGTGTACAAGACTTGGAGTCTAGAAAAACACAAAATTTAAAAAAAATGAAGCAACCAATACAAATCTATCTCTAAATAACTAACACTATTAGTTAACACTAAAGAAATTGATATTCCCTGAATCAACAATCTAGGAGGGGGGAATTAAACAATGAAAGCAGTGTCTTGGGTTTTACAGGTTGTTGGAAAAGTACTCATTCATTTTACCAGATACTTCTGGATGAAAAATGGTCAATAAAGCATTCTTGGTTGTCTATTTTCTCTTTCCTAATAAGCTGTGACCAACTTCCTCACTTAACTTTGCAAACCCTGTGGGTCCCACGCCATTCCACATACCTGCAAGAAAGCAGCTGCAATCCAGGTACTCTAACAGGGCTTTTCCAGTCGCCTAGCAAGGTATCAAAAGCTTGATGTAAACTTGATGACGCCCCCCCAAAAGGAAAAAAGTGATAAAGTACAGGAGTCCTCACCTTACAACAGTTCACTTAGTGACTGTTTGACACACCCATCCCTCGCTGCTGCCACGAGGCTGGGCAGCCGGTGAGTGTGAATGCTGCTGCTGAGGCCAACGGCCAGCTGAGGCCAACGGGCTGCTGAGGCCAACAGCCAGCTGAGGCATCTTCAGACACCAGGCCGCCCCCACCAACATTGCCACAGCCCCAAGAGGCTGGGCAGCCAGTGAATGTGTGAATGTGCCTCGTTTGGGCTGCTGAGGCCAGTGGCCAGCTGAGGCAGCTTCAGACACCACCGCCACCTTAAAGCAGCACTAGGCAAGGAACCCCCACTCCTATCTGCATTAATGGCTGCTGCCGCCTTCTTAAAGCAGCACAAGCCAAGGCAAGGCAACCCCCCACTGCCATTAATGGTCGCCGCCTTAAAGCAGCATGAGGGAAGGCACCCCCCCCACCGCTGGCCACCCTTACCGCTGCTTCTGCAATCACACATGAGGCCAAGGTGAGGTGCCTTGCCCGCACCCTCTGCGGCTATTACCGCTGCTTCTGCGATTGCACAAGGCCGAGGCGGCTCGCCCACACCCCGCGCCCTCTGCGGCCATTACCGCTGCTTCTGCAATCGTATGAGGCTAAGGCAGGCAGAGGCAAATACCTCCCCCACTGCCAGCTGCCCTTACCGCTCTGCTGCTGTTGCTCGCTTGCTCACAGTCTGCTCCGACTCATCCTCACTTGCTGTCGGTAGCAAATGCTGCTCCCGCGGAAAGTTCCTCCTTTTATAGCCTCACACCTATTCCCAGACTCCGCATGTGCTGAGAGCTGCGAGGAGAGGAGGGAGCAGCTTGGCCCAGCAATGTCGTGCATGCCAAGAGACAGCTCTCCATGCCACCTGTGGCAAGTGTGGCATAGATTCGCCACCACGGTCCTAAGAGGTACACCTCACTGTTTAGAAAAACCCTGTTCTGAATATTCAGATATCAAACTTCAAAACAAGGCCAACAACTTACAGTCACTTGGGTCCAGAATTTCTGTTGCTAAGTGTCGAGGTTAAACAAGTTGTGCCCAATTTTATAATATTTTTCACCATGATTGTTAAATGAATCACTGCAGTTGTTAAGGGAATCATGCAGGCATTAAGAGAATCTAGCTTCCCCCTTGACTTTGCTTGTCGGAATCTGGCTGGGAAGGTCACATATGGTGATCACACTGCGCCAGGATGCTGCAGCCATCATAAATACATTCTAGTTGCCAAGTGCCCAAATGTTGATCATGTGACAATGGGGAAGCTGCAATAGTTGTAAACATGAGGAGTTGTTTTAAGTCACTTTTTTCAGTGCTGTTTTAACTTTGAACGATTGCTAAATGGATGGTGGTGGTCAAGGACTATCTATCTTGTAGTTCCAAAGTGCATGGGAAGACATTACTTTAACTTAGGATAGACATGAAGAGCTCTGTCTAACCCTACCCTGGCTCCCTTCTAGAAGTGCAGAAGTTGTGGCCCCCCAGATACAATTCCCAGAATCCCCCTCCATTGGCCCTGCTGCTGGAGCTGCTAGGATCCGTAGCTCTGGAACCCTTCAACTTTTCATTCCTGCAATCCAATCAGCCTTACCGAATCCTAGCAATAGCACTCAGACCAGGGGTGTTAAACTGCCAGCTGGCGGGCTGAATGCGTCATGCCAAAACCACTTCCACCTCATTGCCGGCAATGGAAAAAAAGTCATGATATGTCGCGACACGTCACGTGATGTTGTGAATTTGACACCCGTGACTTAGACTTATATACTACTTCACAATGTTTTACAGCCCTCTCTAAGCAGTTTACAGAATCGGCATATTGCCCCCATCAAGCTGGGTCCTCCCTTTACCGACCTCTGAAGGATGGAAGACTGAGTCAACCTTGAGCCAGTAAGGAATGAACTGCCTTTCAGAATAAATTATGTTACTTTTATTTATTAAATTTGTTTGCCGCCCACCTTGTTGCAGTGCGACTCTTTCCAGCTTTTCTAAAAGTTTTACTTTAGCATGTTGCTGTGTGAATGCAGCATGTAGTATCTCCCAGGGCTATTCTCAAACTCATGCCCGCCAATCAAGATGTTT
>JANHFS010013621.1:0-11885 GCA_032467975.1 Trimeresurus albolabris
GAGAGAGAGAGAGAGAGAGAGAGAGAGAGAGAGAGAGAGAGAGAGAGAGAGAGAGAGAGAGAGAGAGAGAGAGTCTGGGTAAAGTGTTCCACTGCAGAACAAAAAAGGTATTCTGTAAATCAATACATAATAATGAAGGTAATAATTCCTATCTTGTCTGTCAGTTCACCAATAAATCCAAGAAAAGAAAAGAAAGGGAGGCTGGGGGAAGGAGGAAAGAAATGTCTCTGCAGCCAATGAATGCTGCCGTTGGGATAAATTAGCATGTTTCACATCAAGAGTTTTCGTCTCCCCTTAATATTACAAAAGCACTTGTAAACTGTTCCTTGTTCTGCTTACACCCAGCAGAGACATTTGCTTGATTTAATACAGGGAGAAGAGTGAAGGGGGAAAAACGCAAAATGAGAAAAGTAGGAGATGGGTGTGGAGAAAGTGAAAGCAAATATTTCAGATACATTCTCTTCTTTTTTTATTTAAATCAGAGTTTCTACAAAAGCCAAAAGCAGAGGAACGGAGGGGGACTAAGAACCCCCCCCCCCAAATGTTGCAAAATTAAAATTCTTGGGATTCCTCATCATTGACCATGCTAGTTGTAGCTACTGGGAGATGCAGCTCAGCAGCATCCAGATCAGTGTTTTATCAGTCTCAGCAACTTTAAGACATGTGAACTTCAACTCCCAGAATTCTCTAGCTAGCATGGGGCTGAGGAATTCTGGGACTTGAAGGCCACACATCTTAAACTTGCTGAGATTGATAGAGGGGAAGGAAGGAAGGAAGGAAGGAAGGGGAAATGAACATTAGCCTTTGGGTAGGACTACTAGTTCTGGCCTACAAACAACCAGACATTGCAGGCTCAAACATTCTTTGTTTTAGAATAGGAAAAAAAATCTCCAGTAGTTTTAAAAAATAAGATGGATGATGCCATCCCAAACTGGCCTTGCTCTAAATCTCACCTTGTCACCTTTGTTTGTTCAATCTCCTCCTTGGACAGACTACCTCAACTTGAATTACAAACCTTCTTCCTCAACTAGGAAGTTCAAGATTAAATGTTTTGAAGCATCTCTCTAGAAAACTTCAGACATTAGCTGTTTTCCTTGATAGACAGATTGTGATAGGACATTTGATGGGGACTTGCTACATTTTTTAAAAAAACTTGCTGTCTTTGGGATCTGAAAAACTCTGTTGACCATCATCAAGCTAAGCTGATTTTATCATTGCTTAACAATTCATCAGCAAAGACTACATGCTCATCTTGGTCAGCTTTAACCCTGGATTGCTTTCTATGTATCTGCAGAAATGAAGCCTATTTGATCAGTACATAATTCAACACAGTGTGCAAATGCAGAAACCCAGTTATTTCAGTGTATGTTGTATGAACTCTGCTTTTCCAGGATTCCAACCCTTTTCCTTTCATTGGACCCAATTTGGTATCTCCAGATGTGTAAGGCTTGTCATGAGTATGAAGAATGCCTTGAGGGACAGAAGGAGATCTTCTCCTTCAATTGAAGGCAATTGAAACTTAAGCCCAGGCCAAGAAAATGGTTTATGAAAATGCTTCAGACAGCTCACCTCTTGAATTCACATGAAGAAAATTGCCTCCAGAAGTTGTGGGTGCTCCAACACTGGAGATTTTAGAAGAGATTGGGCAACCATTTGTCTGAAATGGTATAGGGTTTCCTGCCTGAGCAGGAGGTTGGACTAGAAGACCTCCAAGGTCCCTTCTAACTCTGTTATTCTATTATTATTCTGTTAAAATTCCTTCTGCACGGAGACAACTTCCTTGTGAATCTAATCACATTTGGCCAAATAAAGCATTCAATTCAATGAGAGGGAATAAGGGAAGCACATTTTTAAATTAGTAACCCAGTTGTTAAGTGAATCTGGCTTCCCTATTGGCTTTGCTTGCCAGAAGGTCGCAAAAGATGATCACATGACCCTGGGACACTGCAAACATTATAAATATGAGTCAGTTGCCAAATGTCTGAATGTAAATTACGTGACCATGGGGATGTTGCAGCAGTCCTAAGTGTGAAAAAATGGTCATAAGTCACATTTTTTTCAGTGCTGTTGTAACTTTGACCGGTCACTAAATGAACTGTTATAAGCTGAGGACTACCTGTAAAAGTAGTTTTAGGTCTACACAGTGTCCGATTCTTGGTCTGGTCTACCTTATAAGGCTGACAGAGCTGCAACTTCTAAAATATGCCAGTACAAGCAGTCTCGACACAGCTGGGAGCAGTGGTGTGCTGGAGGCAGCTTGTACCACCTCCGGAGAGCCAATTATTAAATTTTCTGGAGTTTTGTGAGCCTGTGGGGAGCTGAGCTGAGCCACAATTCCTGGCACGCCAATCAGCTGTTTGGTGGCCAGCAGAGGTAATTATGCTGACAGCATCCATGAGGACTGGAGGCCTGTCTGGGAGCTACCAGGTTGGGGAAAGCTTTTCTCTTGAATAAAACAGTACTGACACATCTGAACCGATTCGGTAGTACTAAATCAAATGTGGATGTTCCCTGAGGCTGCTTGTTCATCTGGTGAAATGCTGCTAGCCCAGAGTTCATTTAGCCTCACAATTCATGTTGATTGATTTTTTTTTCTGGGCTGCTGTTCATTTCCAACACTTTTCCTCCTCTTTACTCTCCTCTTCTTACTCAAAAAGGCACAACAGGAAGGACAGATCCCACTGCAGGGAGGGGACCTCTTGTGGTTTCTCCCTCCCATTTAGCAGGCCAGTTCTATTTCAGAGCTCCATCAGAAGAAACATTTCATAGGATTTCATATTTCAAGAATGCATTGGCTTATGACTCTCCTCCACTGATTATTCCTGCCATCCTCAGAAACTGCTCTGTCTCTGGCTGGAAATTACTTTTACTACCTCAGTTTCCAATTAATCCTTCTGTGGCTCTGCCCTTTTCATTCCTCAGTGCTCGGAAGAGTGTTTGCTTTCTTCCAAACAGCCCCACCTTTTATTTCCCAACACTGTTTTTATCTCTGTTGTAAATCAGACAGCTGTAAGGATAAACAGTTGGAGTTTATGCTAATACACTTTTGATGATAATCAGCCGTTCTCTGGTGGCAAACAGAAATGGAAGGGCAGGAATCTCTGCTGCTCTAGCCAAGCCCCTGGGAAGCCACATCTACCTCCTTAGAAGACCTTAATGATGCCTCCAAGTAGATTCCATAACCATGTCTCCTGGGACCTCTTGCTTTTCTGCTAAATACTATTTGATGGTAACATTCCAGCTAAAAATGCAATAGTACCACATAAACAACTCCAGATATGGAAGAAAACAGTAATAAAATCTCATCATCGTCGCAAACCGGGGACTATAATTTCCATGGTACCCATGGAACTGATGGTGCAGAGAGAGACATATGTCCTTCAAAGCAAAGCACCATCCATAAAATCTATTGCTTCTACTAGTAAAGCAGCCATTTTGTTCTTTGGAAGAGCCTCGTCCAGTTTAATCAAATGCACAACACATGCCCAATGCACGCACAGAAGTGTCTCATGGACAGTGAAGTTGCTAGAGGAGACATTGAGGAGGCATCTCCATTTTGGAAGTAGCAACAGCTGATTAAAAAGGGCAGCAGGGAGTTTCGGAACGAAACTTATATGGTTGTGATCTAAGAAAGAGATACTACTTGTCTTCTATAGGCCTTAGGATAGGGGTGTCCAACCTTGGCAAGACCTGTGGACTTCAACTCCAAGAATTCCCCAGCCAGCCATGAATTGAAGCCCACAAGTCTTTAAATTGCCAAGGTTGAACACCCCTGCCTTAGAACTTCAGCCTATTACTACATTAATTAGAGTTTCCAGTACACTCATTTACAGGAAAAGTGGTTTTATTTATGAATCACTGAACACCAAAAGATGAAGGTGCCTAATCATTTTATATAATTTGTGCTATTTAATGAAACTTTCATTTCAGATGCATTCTTTTTCAAAAAATAAAATAAAATATCGGTAGGTTTTTTGCCCAGGCTTGCTATGAGGCAGAGATGAACCCCTCCCCAGCTTAAATAAGATGTGGCAGAGTTTATCCATCTTAATTTACATTTCCACAAATGCCATTCTGCACCATCTTTTCTCATCTCTGGAATTTCTGGGTGGTTAAATATTAATTTTATTATATTATGCAAAATGTTTTTGAAAGCTTCTAGTTTATTTTTAGTCAGCGTGATGAATTTTGCAAAGATCCAATTAGCTCCTTGTGACATGAAACCATCCGTCTCCTTTTCCCATCCCTACCATTTCTCTGTTTTGGTAGTAAACTAGATGTTACAGTTAGTCCTTGACTTAAGACTGAAGTTACAACCAACCAAAAATGGGGATTTTATGAAGTTCTGACAGTCAAAGTGCTTTGCAGTCCTCTGTAAATGGTTTACAAAGTCAGCATATTCCCCCCGATTTGGCTCCTCATTTTACTGATCTTGGAAAGATGGAAGGCTGAGTCAACCTAGAGCTGGTCAGGATTGAACTCCTGGCAGTGAATAGAGTTAACCTACAATACTGCACCAATTCTAACCACTGTGCCACTGTGGCTCTATAATTTGAAACATAATTACAACTGTGGGAAGAAAGGAAAAGCTAAGCTATTGGGAATTTAATACATTGCAATATCTGGCTAGGATTCCCAATTCCCAATGGCTAAAAGCATTGTTACTTTCTTTCCCCTTATTTTTCTTTTGTTAATTTATAACTGTCTTAGGTATAATAAACCAAACCTCAGAAAGTATACAAATTCAGCAGTGGAAACAATGAAAAGTTGCACAGGCTGAACCCTTAAATGGGGCCAGATGTTTTCATGGGTTTCCAAGAGGGACCTATGACGGGAGATTTTTCAACTTCATGGTCACATAAAACTGCAAAATTGGGACACACAAGCTGCAGATGGCTCTGATAATGTTCACCAGGATTCCAGCAGATGCTCCTTCAGTTCATTGAGTGGGACATATGTTGACATCCTATCCTGAAATACTACCTTCAAGATTGATAGCTGGTGTTGGAGCAGGTCCAGCTTTAATTAAAGGCATTTTCATTTAAGCCCCCTTGAGAGACGTTCGTCTAGCTGCTAGAACACAGCAATCACCAATGCCTTTTTCTGAAATCCAGGAGGAGATATTCCATGCAGAAGCAGAGAGACACAAAGGACCAACCCAAAGGACCAGAGAGACACAAAGGACCAATTGTAATGTGGGTTGGTCTTGCAACTAGGATAGACTTACAGTACCATACACAGGATGCAATAATGTAAATGGCCATTGGGGGCAATAAAGAGTACCGACCACCTAGAGGTCCTCTGAAGTATTGCAGCCCCTATAGAACAGACCTTCAAGTAACCGGCTCCATTCTAATCAACTAATCAAATGTGTGGTCATCTGTGTTTAGATTGGTGCGTTTCGCAACTGATGTGGACTACTTCCTCTCCTTAATAGTGATGTGCATTATTCCTTTTACATCAAAATGCTTTAATCCGGTTTGGTTTTGTTTACTATACACAACTGCAATACAGGTAGTCCTCAACTTTTGACCACAACTGAGCCCAAAATTTATGTTGCTAAGTGGAACATTTGTTAAATGAGCTTGCCCCATTTTACACCTTTTCTTGCCACAGAGTTAAGTGAATCATTGCATTTATTAAGTCAGTAACACGGTTGTTAAGTGGATCTGGATTCCTCATTGACTTTGCTGGTCAGAACATCGCAAAAACTGATCAAATGACCCCAGGATACTGCCGTCATAAATATGAACCACTTGCCAAGCATTTGAATTTTGATCCTGTGACCATGGGGATGTTGCAACAGTCGTGTGAAAAATGGTCATAAGTCACTTTTCCCCCCACCATTGTAACTTTGGACGGTCACTAAATGAACTAAATGAACTGTCAAGGACTACCTGTATATTTACTTTACACTCTGCCTTTCCAGCCAGCCAGAAGGATCAAGAGGGAGGATAGCATTTTAAAAATCCAAAGGTGAGATAAAAGTGAACTGAAAGCAATTCAGGAGAGCAGATGGCCACATTTCCCTCACAGTCAAGGTCACCTGATTCACAGGTAGAGAATTATTTGCTGCAGCTTCTTCACGGTTAGTTGAGCTGGTGAGATATTATTATGGTCTTTTTTCTTCAAACACACCATTTTACTGGGATGGCTTGTTTTCCCCTTCATCTAAATATTTCTGATATTCATTTGCACTTACAGGTAGTCCTCGATTTACAGCCATTTGTTTAGAGTCCATTTAAAATTACAACACCGCAGAAAAAAGTGCCTTAAGCCAGTCTTTGCACTTAAAAACTGTCGCAGCATCCTCAGGATCACATAATAGCATGATCAAAAGTTGGATGCTTGGTAACTGGCATATATTTATCACAATTGCCCATCCTGGGATCGTGTGACTGCCATTTGCAACCTTCCCAGCTGGCTTCTGACAAGCAAAGTCTATGGGAGAAGTCAGATTCAGTTAATGACCACGTGACTAACAACTACAGTTTTTCACTTGAAACCTGAGTAAAAATGGTCATAAAATCAGGACCAACTCACTTAAGAATCATCTTGCTTAGCAATGCAAATTTGGATCCCCGCGGTGGTCATAATCTCAAGGACTAGGTAGTTACACCAAATTTCCAAAGCACAGAACCAAAAGTACAGGAGAATGACAAGAAAGTTCAATTATATTGCTGCAGAACAGCAATAGAAGAATCAAAGGATGAGAACAATCCCTTCCAACTGTTTATTACATGAATAAATTCTGTTTCATTCTTGCTAGACTTTCATTTCTTGAAGGTTAAAAACAAACCTCAACCACTTCAGTTTAATCCAGACCCGAATAAAAAGAATCAAGTTGTTCCATATGATTGTTATAATCTCTGGATGTGCTCAGCTGATTTCCTATCCTACCTGAGCTGCAGGAAGCCACTCCTAACCAACACTCAGGAAAATATTTTCACAGGGGAGTAGGGCAGAGCAAAGATGGATAAAGTACAGCTGCCAGCATCTCTCATCAGTGGTCCATCTGGGATTGCTGGGAATTGTAGTTTAGCAACATCTGAGTGGCCACATGCATCCTATGTATTATCGTTGCACAGTGTATCTGTGCATACTGTATAGCTACAAGTCAACTGCTGCCTGGATGTGTCCCTGCAATTTTCTTGGCAAGATTTTGAAAGTGCTTTGCCATTTTCTCTTTCCTAGGGCCAAGAGAGAGTGACTGGCTCAAAGTCACCCAGCTGGCTTTGTGCCTATGGCGAGATTAGAACTCAGGATCTCCCAATTTGGTGCTTTAACCACCAGACCAAAGTGGTTCTTGCATAGACAGTGTTTATGGTAAAATCATCTGGATCTTTTTTTAGAGGGAAGGCAGACCAAGGGGAAGCAGGAAGATTGACTCCTGGGAGTTAGGGACAGGCTGTCAAATCAAGAGCCACAAAACGTCAACTCAACATTGAAATTTTCAACCACTTAAAACCATTCATTTAGTTGACATTTGTGCAAAATTACAACAGCACTGAAAAGAAAGGACAGGACTATTTTTCCACCTTACAGTAATGATCCTTGTAGCATCTCTCCGGTCACATGATCAAAATTCAGATGCCTGGCAATTGTCAATCATATTTATGAGAGTTGCAGTGTCCCAGGGTCATGCGATCACCTTTTGTGACAAACAAAGTCAATGGGAAGCCAGATTCACTTTACAAACGTGCTACTAACTTAACTACAGTAGTTCACTCAACAACTGTGGCAAAGAAATGTCATGAAATAGAGTAACATTCACTTAACTGTCTTGCTTAACAACAGAAATGCTGGGCTCACTTGTGGTCGTAAGTCAAGGACTTACCTATATTAAGAAGTTATTCCAAAGAACTGCATTTTCCAACAAGAAGACCAAGTTCCTGGTTTTAAGCCATTTTCTTGCCATCCTAATTTTGAACATCAGGAGGTACCTAAAGACAACCATTCCATCTGGCTGACTGATTTAGTTTGGAATGAGATGCTGTCACGCTGCAGGAATTATTTTCCTGCCCCGTTAACCTCTTGGGCAGCTTGGCCTCACGGCGAAGGGCCTCAGGACACCTGAAAAAGCTAACAAACTTCCTTACATTTGTGCAAGTTAGAATCACCAGCTTTATACCGTGTGTAGAATAAAATGCAAAATATTTCAGGGTAAACACTGTATTTAAGGCCTTGGCTGCTTCTGCCCAGCCCTTTGTAATGTTGATGAAAGACCACAGATAGGTTTATGGTTTTATGACCTGCCTTGAGAACAAGTGAACTGATTTACCGCAGCTTCTTCGTTTGATTCCCTGCCTGAATCTCATTAGACTTGAAGCCTAAAATGAAAGGAAATGAAAGAATAAAGAATTCTAAGGAAGAATAAAGTCTACCGGCTGCCTTTATACATTTTAACTAGCTCAGATGGAAAGTTCTCAAGGTTGTATTGTCCAGTGTGCAAAGTTGGATGAGGGTGAGACTAGCTTGCTTGTGCCTTAGTGTAGCATATTGTGCAAATCCAATAAGTGGCCCCTTAATGTATGGTTCATCCTCGAAAATGAGTTAATTTTTGTAAACATGTTGTGAAAGTACAGGCCAGGGTAGCTACCAGAATCAGCCACCCTAATTTTCTAGAGAAAAGGAGGACTAGAGTTGACATGGTAGCAATATTCCAGTTTTTGAGGGGCTGCCACAAAGAAGAGGGGGTCAATTATTTTCCAAAGCAATGGATGGGAACTAATCAAGGAAAGAAGCAACCTGGAATTAAGGAGAAACTTCCTGACAATGAGAACAATTAACCTGTGGAACAGCTTGCCTTCAGTACCTGTGGATGCTCACTGGGGTTTTTTAAGAAGAGACTGCACAGCCACTTGTCTCAATCTGTAGAGGGTCTCCTGCCTGAGCAGAGGGTTTGACTAGAAGATCTCCGAGGTCCCTTCCAGCTCTTTTCTGATTGATATGCTTGCAGTAGAAAAAACACGACGACCCACTGCATTTAGTTTGTTATTAATGAAGCTATGCCATCAAGTCAGTGTCAATTCTTGGTGACCACATAGATTTTCTCCACAATTATCTGCCCCTAAACTTGGTCTTTCAGGTCTTCCAATGGTGAACCCACCACCTCTGTAACTAAGTCCATCCATTCTGCTGGTGATCACCCTCTTTATCTTTTCCCATCACCTTCCCAGCATTACAACCGTCCCCAGAGAGTTGGGGTTTCCCATAATGGATTTGAAGTGTGATCGTTGGAGCTCAGTTGCTTGTGCTTGGAGTAAGAACTCTGTGTTGATTTGGATCGGTTGTGGGTTTTTTTTAGTTAATTTAGCAAAAATGACTCATAATAAAAAATCGAACTTGATAAGCAATTGCATTATTAAGTTTATATATAAATAAATTAACGATAGCACTTGCATATATACACATATACCATTACCTTTCTACAATATGGGAATTCTCTGGAAACAGCAACATTGCAATTACAAAACTAAGAACGGGGGCAAAGAGCTCTTCCGATGCTCGGCTACGAGATAAACCGAGAACTTTATGGGGGTCAGCGGGTGCTAGGCAGATATCCGCCCCCCCCCCAGCCAAGTTTTCTCCTGCTCCGTTGGGCGAAATCTACAGCCGTTCCAACGTGCAGCGGCCTTCTATCGCCCTCTAGAGGCCAGAGCTGGGAAAGTTCCTTATGATGGAGGTCGGGGTCTCTGGGTGGGCGCAGGAAAAGCGAAACTGTTGGCCGGGGCGGGGTGGGGGAGGGATATGGGGCGAAAAAGCAGTGTTTCGCGAACCGGAAGGATAGAGGCACATCGCGCAATACTTGCATAAAGGAGCGGGACTTAGGATTCTTCGTGCAAAATGGGAGCGCTGCTTGCAAACTTTAGCAGAAGATCCTGGTTAGTATTAATAGCGTGTGCTCTCCAAGATCGAATTCTACAATTTAAAATTCACGAGGGGAGGGCGCCGTAATAGGTCAATGTTGGTTAATCTAAGGGAGATAAGCGGTTCCAAAATGTGAAAAGTAAAAATAAAATCGGGGCAAGGATACGATTCAGGGCTTCAGCCCACCTGGGCTATTGTACTCTACAACTACAGTACTCATTTGACAATAGTAATAGAAGTTGGTCATTTCCAGACTAAAACCCGTCTTAGGGAACAGAACATCACATAAAATATGCATGGGTTCTGTGATCTATTGAAATGGAAGAAACTAAGACCGAGCATCAAACTGGGATTCATTGCAGCTCCAACAAGTTTTTGTAAGTAAGAGTTGAAGTATCTCATCTCTAGATTCTGTCCCTGACTGCACGACTGAAGAGACCACACTTGTTAGAGGACCAAGATCAGACTTATTTTCAAGCACAAATCTTAATAGCACTAGTATGGAACAAGGGTGATGCTTAACCTGGCTACTTAATTGTTTTCTAGGTTCTTATAGTACACATTGCCAAACTAAGTTAACATGCAACACATGGAGTCACTAAAAGGCTATCCCAATTTTAATCAAACTCAACATGCTCCTGCCAACTTAGTCTGCTGGTAAAGCCGTATAAAGACAAATCAAGGCTTACAAAGCCAATGGCTGAGTTCACACAACACACTAAGTCAGGGGTCTTCAAACTTGGCCCTTTTATGACTTGTGGACTTCAATTCCCAGAATTCCTCAGCAAGGTACGCAGGATGAGGAATTTTGGGAGTTGAAGTCCACAAATCATAAAAGGACCAAGTTTGAAGACTCCTGCACTAAGTCAAACCACTCACAGCTCATGATGGCTTAGTGTGGAGTACAAATTCAGGTTTCTTCAAGATCAGCAGATTGTTCCTTCTACCAAAAGTTTCTCCAACCACAAGTCTTACCTTTCAGGGAGTCTGCAGAGAAATCCTCCTTTGACTTCATGTTGGCCAGCTCACATGGATAGTCCATCTTGATAGAGAAGCAGTAAAGGTACTGAACCAGAAATGGGGAAGGCATAAATTCTAAGCCTCCCTTTGATGTGAGACCCAGCTGGGCAACTTTAGGCCAATCCCTCCCTCTCAACCTAACCCATCTTACAAAATTGTAATTGTGGGGAAATAAATGGAAGGAGCATTGGGTATGCCACCTTCAGTTTTATAAACTAGGCAGGATATGAGTCTAACCCAGTGTTTCTCAACCTTGGCAGCTTTAGATATGTGGACTTCAACTCCCAGAATTCCCCAGCCAGTCATGACAATTAGAGTAGTTATATTTGCCCTAATACTATTAAAGTACCCTAATTACCCTAATTAAAAGGAGCATATGTTAACCAGGCAGATCAAAGGACATGAAAAACATATGAGTAATATGCTTGTAAATATAAGAGCAATACTAGTTGATATCCAATATTTTGCACCAACAAAGCCAAGTCAAAAGTTCATTTGCAGGAAGCAAAGAATGAAAAGGGGGAAAATTCAAGAGAAGGTACCCTTGGTTGCCCAACATTTTCAAAAACAGACCTAAATCCAAGTTGTACCTTCCCCCCAACCTGTGTGCCCCTACTCACAGATCACATTGTTGCTGCAGTGTGTTAGAGCAGGGCTTTTCAACCAGTGGTATGGGTACTACCTGTGGTACATTACCACCTGGCAGGTGGTACGCGACCATCCTAGAAAAGTAGCGGGGGAGGGGAATGAGCTGAACCGGTAGCAGCACTGCACAAGCCTGAGCGAGAGATGGCTGGAGCTGCAGGGCTGTCAGGGCTCAGCGGAAGCACCAAGATCAATGCTTCTTCGGGACTTGTCAGGACTCAGTGGAAGCGCCAGGATCAGCACCAGGCTCCAGCTGGAGCTCAGCATTGATCCTGGCACTTCTGCTGAGCCCAGAAGAAGCGCTGATCAGCTGGAATGTTGCAGCATCTCCAGGGTCTTGTGATTTACAT
>JANHFS010013898.1:0-11835 GCA_032467975.1 Trimeresurus albolabris
ACTAGTGTTTTAAAATAATTGCATATTTTAGTGTAATATTCAGCTGCAGTTCTGAACAAATCCTATTTGTATATATATATTGAAAACCCTCATTCCTTACCCTATTTATAAGAAGAGTGTGAGGTATCTTGCACATTTAAAAGTATATTAAATGGTCTTCCTTGGGCTGTTTTGTTAACATTTTCCCCTTTAATTTTCAAGATAGATATGCTTTTGTTTTTTGCAAAACTTTGCATTTTAGCTGTCAGTGGTCCTGCCAATAATCGCTGCTTGCAGTGCAGTGCAAAATAACATCCGTTTAGCAACACGAATGCTTAATTAAAATAGCCAACTAATGAAATATCGCTGCCCCTTCATTTTCATGGATTATAGTTGTCTTTTCAAATAAATAACTTGCACGTTGCTTTTCTGCCCATTCCTGCAATTATTTTGTTATTTGAAATGCAAAACCGTAGTTTATTGCAACATAACTGACACACTTTTGAACATGCTATCACCTTCCAAACACGTTCCAAACACCCCCTTTTCCACTTACAGAGCTAGGTTATTGTTTTTCTTTGAAATAAATATTCATTTAGTTTTATTGGTATCTATCTTCATTTTTTACATTTACCAGTAGCTGCCTCATTTCCCACCCTCGGCTTATACTCGAGTCAATACTTTTTCCCAGTTTTTTGTGTTAAAATTAGGGGTCTCGGCTTATATTCGGGTCGACTTATACTCGAGTATATACGGTATCAGGATAGGGTTATTTTACTATCTAGAATGAAAAGCAAGAAGAATAAAAGGAAATAATCATATAGCAATGGGCTGCTTTCTGAACCGCTTCTGACTAAAATTTTAATTGTACAGTTGCCCTGTTTGCTTACTGAATTTTGCTGGAAGTAGGGCCTCAAGCTCATGATCTCCTCGATTTATAATCTTGCCATGTTTGCTGTCTTTTCTCTTTTCATAAAGAAATCCATTAAACACAAAAAATAACCATTACACAGTATTTTTAATTAAATAGTGGGGAAAACAAATCTGTGAGTTTTGATTTGGATGAATTTCTTATTATTCCAAACTATTTTAAAATAAATTTGCACAAAAATTGTATGTATTTGCTAATATACTTAATATGCAGTACATAAAATATTGACTATCTCCAACAATTTCCTTACACACAAAGTCTACCTTAACATGAATATAATGCAAACTATAGTTATGCATTATTGTGAGCTATAATGCCATCTGATAAAAATGTTCCACCTACTTATATACAAACTTTGTTTTCCTCAAAATGGAATTGAATAAATCCTTAGCATTCTTTAGCTAGAAACACTTTAGCTGGAAACATTTTGATTTAAATACAGCTTTTAGAATTTTTGCTCTTCATTAAAGATTTCCAGGCTATTAAGCATTTATTTATTTATTAAATTTATATTCTGCCCATCTTACTATCACACAAATCTGGGCTGCTCACAGTATCATAAAAGCAATATACACAATTAAAATATTGTACAAACATTAAAACATCAAGCCTTAAGCTTGAAACACTGACACAGTATATTAAATAAAGAATCAGTGTATAAGTGGGATTTTTGTTGTAAAATATATTACTATAAAAATGTTACATTCCTAAATTGTTTTTAACTGGATTATATATTGCTTGGAGAAGTCAAAAGGATGGAGCAATGAACAAATATGGGCAATGTTTCTCAACTTGACTGTCAAACTTGTAGAATACTTTGCTGGTGCGACAATTATGGCTTCTCAGCTTGCCAACGAATTTGGGGGGATGATAGGGAAATGGAATGCAGCTACAAAGATAAGGCAGACCGTGAGAACCAAGGATGATTCACCAGGTGTGTCTGATCCAACTCAGAGACATTTTCTCATAACAATATAATTGCACCTAATTAAGCAATGTGACCTGTTCAGGGATGGAAGAGGGAATTCTATACTTTTACTAGGGGTTTGGGTTGGGGTCAGACAAGCTGTTTTTGCTTTCATACATGCCAAAATGATATACTCAATAAAGTTTTACGTTAAGAGATCGGAACATCCTGAAGGAGTTTGCTTGGTTGGGTTGGTCAGTCAGAACCTTGATATTGGCAACTTTAAGATGGGTGGACTTCAACTCCCAGAATTCCTTAGCCAGCTGGGGTTTGGAGAGTTGAAGTTCACACAGCTTAAAGTGGCCAAGTTTGAGAATCACTAATATGAGTGATCAATTAAGAATTCCCTACTCAATTAGAGATGCAATCCTGTCACATTACCAAGTATCCCAAGGTGCTTTTCTTCCTCCGTCCGCTCTTTCTCCACACGAAAAGTACCATCCGTATATTCAACGTATTTGGCTTTCCAATATGTTCCACCAAGTTGGCTGGCATTTTGCTTAAAGAACAGCTGTGAGAAACTGAACAGAAACAAGCCCACAATGACTTCTTGCATTAGCCAGCAGCCACGGCATTTCTTAAATCTCAGAGCTTTTAAAAGGCGAATTTATTATGGCGTATTTAACTCTGGCTCTATGAAGAACCATAATGAGTTTCATCTTAAACTGTGCAAACAGCTTTGGCAAATTAACCTTTTTTGTTGCTCTTGAGAGGGTGGTTTAATCTTAACAATGAAGAAATATTCTGACAGTTTTATATTCCACATAATCATGCCAGGGAAAGAAAAACAATCCTGCAACAAATTGAGTAATCAGTTTCATTTTTAGCACTTCACATTAGATACACTAAATTCCAATCCTCACTAGTGTTTTTATTTTATCTTTTAGTTCGCATAATACAATATAACCAAGTGCAAATTGATGCATGGGCAGACCCAACATCTTTTAGCGTCTGGAGTAGGTTGTGAGTAGCCTCCATAGCTTTCCCTGCTGACATCGCTGAGCTTCCCTGTGGTTACTTTGGAAAACTAGGCCGGTTATGGCAAAACCCAGTTCAACTAAAAACTGAACACCTGCAGGGAAATGTCACCACTAAGGCTCCCTTTTGGCCTCTTTCTCCAGGACTGAGCTGAGCAAGAAATGTTCTAAGGAGCAGCCTGAGATTTCCTGGTCTAGCAGGATTGGAACCAGTGACTGAGTGGGCCATCTAGTAGGTAAAAGGACACCTGTTTTGCATTCAACGGAGTTCAGGTTCAATTTCTGACATTTTCTGTTAATCCCAGAAAAGTGTAAAGAGGAAGGATGCTCCTCTCAATTGCACAGGACATTCTTGTGGATGATCTAGATCAGGATAGGGAAGATGGGAGTGTAGCTCTCATCCTTGAAGGTCCCTTGGCTGCTTTTCATATCAGCATATATATATATCTATATATCTATATCTATATCTATATATATCTGCATCCTGCCAGATTACCTAAAAGGTTGGGAGGTGGAACAATGTTTTATAACTATCCCATTACTTTCTGAATGGATGGAACCAGTCAGTTGTGGGAAGGGACAAGGAGTTGAATCCATGGCTCCTTTTATGTGATTGCTGCAAGATTCTCTCCTCTATTTAACAACTACATAAAGCCACTGGAGGAGATCATCCTTGGTTTGGAGAGAAATAGCATCAATACTCAGATGGATAACACATTGTACAAGTCCATTGAGAGTGGAATAGGAAATGCTGGCTCTAATTGTCTGGGCAAAACAATGTGAGATTGGATTTTTGTTAGATAGATAAAGTTTAGAGAATCATACAGATGAATTATGCTGGGGAAATGAGGAAAGTGTGAGGCAGAAGCTCAAGATTTTCCTGCCTTGATTCTCTTTGGCATAAGAGGAAAGGAACGGAAAAGACCACCAGGCTTTCAAGATTCTGTGATCAAAGCTAAATTCAACAGAGTTCCAGGCATTCTTGAAGAAGCTGATTCCTGATGTTTGAAGGGCTGACATCAATCCTGGAAGTCTGATGGCATTTGCTCTGCCTTCCACTTTGATCAAGGAGTTAAGGCAGAGACAGTTTCAGTTTCTTTCCAGCATTTCCTTCATTTCCCAGGATTAATTTTTGTTCTGTGAATCCTCCTCCAATATCCTCTCTGTGGTTCCTCAGGAGTTTCACAGTACGCACAAGTATGTAGTTGTGGATCGTGTTTTTTTTTTATTCAATCAATGAACAAGTATTTGTTTAATTGGATTCTCTTTACCTAGTTTTAGGACTTGCGTGGATCACATATCACATTTTAAGTCATATTTATGCAAAATATTAAAAAGTCTGTTCGGAAGACACCGCCATGTGACAGTCTCAACGTGCATCAAAAACTAATTCTCTAGATGGAACTGTCAATAGGGATTCTAACAATGGCTGGGCTAGGTAATGCTCTCTTTAGAGCCAACTTGAGCTCATCTGCCTTTCTGGTAAGTTATCATTGTTCAACATTCATTGAAACTGTCTGCATCCCAACTCAGGCAGTGAATTTAGTTAATCAGCCCATTCTTTTATTACAAAAGTACAGTCAGCAGTTGAAAAATCAATTTTTTCCATGATACTCCTTGCAGCCCTACAGATGCATACCTGGCTAAAGTATGTAGGCTTTGGAAACCACATTTGAAACCTTGGATCAAAGGGACATACCTGTTTGGTTCACGCAGGCTTTTCCCAGTATTTGGGTCTAATCCGGAAGGGCCATAATTCCACCGCACTTCTTTGGCTGCTATGTAATATTGCCGTAGTTTCCCTTTCAGGGCAGATCCTGAATCCTGATAGGAGCAACGCTTGACTTCATAGAGAGCTTCCATTCCCGCTGTGGAGGCCAAGAAGAGATCATGAGAGACTGAGACTCAGTTTCTATTTTGTCAATTTGTGGAGAAGAAAAGAGGGTGGTTCAGCGGATGCAGAAAAATATTTTTTATAAGTGGGGTTAGCCGATTGGTGATGTGGTTGACCAGATCTATCATCAGTTCTTTTATAATTATCATACTCTTTTTATGCTATTATTTGTACTGTACATCACCCAGAGTCAGCTGGGTCATTCCTACATTGAATAAATAAAATTAGGTTGTTCAGTTTTCCAGATACAAGGAACATGATGATCTATCTGCACATTAGAGAGCTATACAACAGAGCAACTTTGGAATGTAAGTGTTCAACTCAGAACTCCAATATTGATTTGATAGATTAATCAGAAAGTCAATGTGATCTCTTTGATTCTCTCATAGCTGGATTGTATTGCCTGCTTTAAAGACTGCAAGGCTCCACCGGAAAGTATCAGAATGGAGATACAGTTATGATCCCTTTTCCATTTTTGATGGACCCCACACAAATATTCCCAAAATTGTTATTATGGTGTTGCAGAGACCACTTACTTTTTCAACATGTGTTGGAGATTCGAATTCATCAGCAGCTTTTGTTAAAGGGTGTGCTCCTGAACACCAGTAGAGTGTTGAAAGAATAATAGCAGAACATCTCTTTAGAAAGAGTAAAATGCTCATAGTATAGTTGCCTTGGCTAAGGAGAATGAGCTTAGCCCAGCTATCAACAAATCCTAATAGTCAGTCACTGTATTTAAAGTAAAAGTCAGACTTATTAGAAATATATAAGGATTAAAAAATCTAAACTATATCTCAAAGAGGGATGGATAGAGAAAATTCCGTCTAACTCTTAAATACAGAGACTCAAGTATACATTGTGGGCACAAATATTAGGCAAATTGTATTTTGGAGAATTAATTTGCTTATTGAACAACTACAGTCCTCTTGGTCAATCCAAAATGTTAATAAACCTCAAACCTGAATATTTAAGAAAGTAAAAGTGAGGTTTTGGCTTTCTTAGGAGAATATTTATGTATGCACAATTATTGGGCAATTATTAGTGTGCAGAATTATCATGCAACTAAATGAAAAATGAAAATTTCCTCCTCTCACTCGTTTATTTGCATCTGTTAAAGTGAGAATACCAAACAAACAACTAAAAATGTACAAATAAACATTTTTGACATTTACTTCTGAGTGCACCACCACCCCCATCTGCATGCCTACGGGCTTGGTGGCAAAGGTTGTTGGGTGCCCCCCATGATAGAGCCATCTAACTCAGAGACCCCAACATTTTGGGTACCAAAATGATTTGGTACCCAAATCTTGGAGAAGATTTTTCTGCAGACCAGAGAGAATGTGGTTTTGTTTGCTGCATGCATCCCATGGATGGGGCTTTGCTTGTTTGTGTGGCCCAGTTGCTGGCATGCAACTGTCCCTATAGAGCTGAACTTTCCCTGGTCCGGGCTGAAAACTCATCTCAGAGCTCTTTTAGATTTGGGCTGCACCAAACTCAGCACTGGTCGAGAAACTGGTAATCTGACTGAGGCGGTTAAAAATTCCAATGGCATTTTGTCAGTTAGATCAGGAGTCCCTAATCCCAGGTCCATGGACCAGCACTGGGCCACGGCATGCCCACTGGTATTTTACCACCGTGCACAGTGTAGGTAGTTCTTAACTTAACTACAATTGAGCCCAAAATTTCCTTTGCTGAGCCAGGCAGTATTTAAGTGAATTTTGCCACATTTTTCAACCATACTTGTCACAGTTGTTAAGTAAAACACTGCAGTGTTAAATTATTAACACAGTTAAGGAAATCTGGCTTCCCCATTGACTTTGTTTGTCAGAAGGCCACAAAAGGTGATCACATGACCCTAGGACACTGCAACCATCATAAATATGAGTCAATTGCCAAGCGTCTGAATTTTGATCATGACTATTTGGATGATAAATGATCATGTGAAAAATAGTCATATAAGTTACTTTTTATTGTATTGTAACTTCAAATGGTCACTAAACTAACAGTTGTAAGTTGAGAACTACCTGTAATTAGCAATTACCTCCAATAATGCATTGCAAAACCACTCATGTACAAAAAAAGGCTTGAAAGCCAAGCCTTTTATAACTGCTTACAGGGTAGAACTTTTTTAATGGAAAAAGGAAAGAACAAGACAAAAAAATAAAAGATTTCAAACAAAGTGGTACCTATTTATCTACTTGCATTTGCATGCTTTAAAACTGCTAGGTGGGCAGGAGCTGGGGCGAGGACGAGAGCTCACCCTGCCATGTGGCTCTTGGGTATCAAACCTGGGCTGCTGGCTTTCCAGCCGACAATCCAGCATCTTAACCACTGAGTCATCATGCTGCCATTCCAAGAATATATTCATGTTTTATTGCAAATAGCCTCATTAGTTCATCTAAGATATAAAAACCATGTTTCTCAATCTTGGCAATTTTTAAGTATGTGGACCTCAAGCATGGCTGCAAACATAGCTGACTGGGAGTTGAAGTGCATGTATCTTAAAGCTGCCAAGGTTGAGAAAGCATACATTAGAACATTAGGGCAAATAATGAGAGGCAGGTAAAGAAAAGGATTTTCAGCGACTGGATATCTGGTTTGTCCCCAGATTTCTAGTAAGAACTAGCAATTAATTGCTAATTACAGGTGTAAAACCTTGCTTTTCTCCACATTAAATTTTATTTTGTTGGATAGAGCCTATTGTTGAACTCTGTCGAGATCTTTTTAGATCCTGAGCTTGTCTTCTGGGGTGTTTGCTATTCCTGCCAACTTAGTGTCATCTGCAAATTTGATGAGTTCCCCTTCTATTCCTCAACTAAATGACGCACAGATGATGCTGCAGGATGTGGGTGGAGGGTGTAGGTGCCATGGTGCTGCAGGGCTGCCTAGGCGATCTGCGGCAGGCTGTGGAGGTGGTAGGTGGCCCTGCAGGCGGGTAGGGGGATGGGGCGGGGCGGGGCAGAGCAGGGGCAAGTGGGGGGCAGGACAGCTTTTGGGCACTCGATGTCTAAAACGTTTGCCATCACTGACATATAGTGTCCAGAGGCGCATAATATACTTAAAGTTAGGCCTAATCAAAGCAGGATAAAACGGAACAATTACTTTCTATAATTTGGAGATTATATTTATTTCTTTGCAGTCAAAGTAGCAATTTCCTACTTTGCAGCCACCTCACAACACTGGCTCATATTCTGCACAGGTAGTCCTGAGATATGAGCCTAAAATTAGGCTCATAATCATCAAATGAATCAGACTCAATATTACAACATTTTAAAATCAAACTCATTAATTGAATCAAATAGGTTGTTAAATGAACAAAGATCTGATTTACTATTTCCTCCTATGGCTGCCTGAAATGAGAGACTTTTCCCTGCTACTGCTGCAGGCTGTTTCCAGCTGCAAATCAGCTGTTTCCGGCTTCAGTAACCATCGTACTTGTAAACTGCCTCCCAAGTACTGTAGGCAGCTAAAGCTTCTTCAGAGGGGGATAGAGAACTCTATAAGTGCAGCTACCACTAAAGTAATTAGCTTAGCATCTCCAGTTTACAGAAATCTCCGATTGCTTTAAAACACACACACAAACACTTGCCGGCCATTAGTTTAAGCATCTCCAGCCAGGCATGCAGAGGGAGATGGGGTGGAGTTTACAAAACTGTTGGCTTGCAACAGTAACTGAGATGGAAGGGATCTTGAGGTCATCTAGTCCAGGGCTTTTCAACCTTTTCAGATTGTACCACTTTTAGGACATGACAATATTTGAGTACCACCAGTGCTTAGCAAAGTGTCAAAAACTTAATGACTAAAAAAAAGGGGGTGGGTGGATTTTACTGATTAGATTCATTTGTTGTTATAGAAATGGCTAGTTTATAATATGGAAAAGTAAAAAGCTGAGGTTCAATGTTAATGCTTCCTTCTACTGCAACAGAGGAAGTCTGTTTTTTCCCTTCTCCCCCTCACTTCCCCCCTTTTCCTCCCCACTATCTCCTACTATTTGCTTTTGTATTTTTGTATTTTATTCTATAATCTTACAAACTGTAGGAAAAAAGTAAAAAAGTACCGGTTTTAATTTCTTCGGTGGCTGTTCCTTTGCTGATTACTTTCCCTTTGCACTGACAAATGTATGATGAATTTATCCATGTTTATTAATATGCACCACTACCAGCTAGCTCTGGCCCTTTTAAGACTTGTGGACTTCAACTCCCAAAATTCTTCAGCCATCATGGCTGGTTGAGGAATTCTGGGAGTTGAAGACCACAGATCTTAAAGTTGCTAAGTTTGTAGACCCTTGAGCTAGCTGGTTGGCCCTTCTTCCTCTCTCCCTCTCCTCTTCTTCCTCCCTGCCTCTAAGCTCTCTTTCCACAGTGTAGTAAGAATGCACCTCCCCCAATCCCTTCCCTTAAAGTCACAGGAATCAAGCACAAAGCAAGAAAGGCTCACAAAAGCCTCTCAGAATAAAAGTGTGCGTTAGTTTAAACCAGTGGTTCTCAACCTTCCTAATGCCGCTACCCTTTAATAAAGTTTATGTTCCCATCCAGCTGGCTGGGGAGGGGGGGCAGGAAGGCCGCTCTGCTGGCTCCGCCCAGCTGGGTTGGAGAAGTGCCATTCCTCTCCCTCTTTCTCTCTCTTTCCTCTCTCTTTCCTCTTTCTCTCTCTTTCCTCCCTCTTTCTCCTCTTTCTCTTTCCTCTCTCTTCTCTTTCTCTCTTTCCTCTCTCTCTTGTCTCTCTCCCTCTTTCCTCTCTTTCCCTCTTTCCTCTTTTTCTCTTTCCTCTCCCGTTTCTCTCTTTCCTCTCTTTCCTCTTTTTCTCTCTTTTTCTTTCCTCTCTCTCTTTCTCTGTTTCGTCCCTTTCTCTCGGGCCGCCCGGCCTTCGCTGTGTCCTCAGCCAAATGGGTGGAGAGGGGGAGCAAGACAGGAGGCAGCGGCTTCTTTCTCTCGAGAATGGTGGGGCTTGGGACACACAGGAGTTCCGCGCGCTGGGTAGCAGCCACCTCTTTTGCCCCAAGCAGATTCGGGCCAGGCAGCGGTGGCGAGAGCTTCGGAAGAGCCACCCGGCCACCCCTCAGCGCTCCCTCCCGCCGCCGCGTCAAACTTGCGGCGCTCCGGCCTCGCCTCCCTTCGGAAGAGCCACCCGGCCACCCCTCAGCGCTCCCTTCTGCCGCTGCCGCATCAAACTTGCGGTGCTCCGGCCTCGCCTCCCTTCGGAAGAGCCGCCCGACCGCCCCTCAGCGCTCCCTCCCGCTGCCACCCCTGTGTCAAACTTGCTGCACTCTGGCCTCGCCTCCCCACCCTGTTCCCAGGCCAGCCCAAGGGAGGTAAGCCACCCGCCAGGCCCCACGCACGCCAGCTACCCTCCCAGCACCTGCTGCTGCTCCACTAGCCTCACCTTGGCCACTGCCCGTTCGGTGCAGCGGCAGGCAGGCCCAGGCGCTCCTGGGCGGCCATGGCAAGTGGCAGCGACGGCGCAGCCCGACCACCAGCTGGCCCAGCCCAAGGGAGGTAAGCCACCCGCCGGGCCCCATGCACACCAGCTACGCTCCCAGCGCCCGCTGCTGCTCCGCTAGCCTTACCTTGGCCACTGCCCATTCTGTGTGGCGGCAGGCCGGCCCAGGCGCTCCTGAGCGGCCAAGGCAAGCGGCAGCGATGGCACAGGCCAACCAACAGCTGGGCCACCAGCCGTGCCCCACATGCCACCCGCCGTGCCCGTGCGCCAGCTACGCTCCCAGCGCCCGCTGCTGCTCTGCTAGCCTCACCTTGGCCACCGCCTGTTTGGTGCGGCGGCAGGCTGGCCCAGGTGCTTCTGGGCAGCCCTCCCACCCCTGGCCCTCTTTTACTTACATTTAGTTTAGCAGGGAGGGGTGGAAACTTCCAGAAAGCTCTTAGCTGCAGACAACTTGCAGCAACGTTTACCGAATGGGACTTTTGGCGGACTCAGTAGGGCAGAGACAGCCTGGACAATTCCTATTGGCTTTTGAAAGCCAATAGAATTAGACTCTATTCAAGAGAGTCTATTCTATTGGCGTTCGAAAGCCAATAGAATAAGAAGGAGTAGCACAGCTCATGAAAAAGGGGGAAAAACAAAAATGCCGGACTGCGTTTCATAAAAATTCTATGAGAAAAAACTCCAGGACTTTGGCAACCCCTGTGAAATGGTTGCTCGACCCCAAAAGGAGTCATGACCCACAGGTTGAGAACCGCTGCCCTAACTGCTCTGCTGGATTTGGGTTGCACATGATGCTTGATAAGTCCCAACTTAGTTGGGAAGTTGGAGTCTCCCCTAAAAAAACTCAAGATCCCATTGCATTTTGCCAGCTTGATGGGTCCATAGCCAGAGGATCCCGGCCAGTTTTGTAACCGAGCCCCTGGGACTAACTATGGGAAACCACTCAGAGGCTTTAGCATTCATTGTTGCTCCCAGCATGGAATGGCCTCTGGTACTGAGGCTAACTTGGTTAAAGAAATGGACACCCCCTAATCGACTGAAGAGAAGGCCGGCTAAGGTTCCTCAGGAGGAGGGCACCTCCCCCGGGATTGTTTGGAGATGACATGGTGGGTCCAAAGCAGGAACCTGCCTCCACGCTGAGTGAGCAGAGCTTCAGAGCATCCCGAAAGAGTACCAAGACCTAGCTGAGGTTTTCAGTGAGAAGAGGTCAGCTGAGCTCCTCCCTCACCAACCTATGGGCTGTGCTATTGAGATCGTCCTCTTGGCTAAGTTGTCAAAGCCCAAGCTGTATTCGATGACCCCTAGGGAATTAGATGAGCTCCACAGGTTTGTTGACAAGAACTTAGCCTGGGGTTTCATCCAGCCTGCCAGATCCTGGGGGGCAGCTTCTGTCCTATTCAGGGAAAAGAAGGATGGGTCTCTTCACCTTTGCATGGACTATAGATGTTTGAACACAGTATCAATGGAAAATGTGTACCCTTGCCTCTCATGAGGGACATCTTAGCCCACCTGGTGAAAGGGAGATTTTTTTTTTCTAAGCTGGACCTGTGAGAAGCCTAATTATCACATTAGGATTAAAGAGAGAGACAAATGGAAGACTGCTTTCAATTGCCTTTAGGTTGCTTCCAGTTCAGGGTGCTCCTTTTTG
>JANHFS010014168.1:0-11798 GCA_032467975.1 Trimeresurus albolabris
AGCCTTGCTTGGCGACCCCCGTGAAATGGTCGATTGACCCCAAATGGGGTCCCGACCCACAGGTTGAGAACCACTGTTCTAGAGCATACTTACTGTAATGTCAGGCATGAAAGAGCAGGTTCACATGCGAAAGTTCAATTAAACTGATTTATTGCTAAAGCCTATGCACAGGAATCTTTTCAAAAGTCCACATCTGGTTAGAGTTAAATAAGGGCCAACAGCACACTTGTGGCTACCTAACAGTTCTAGGCTGATTTCCCCCTATTCACTGCATAAAGCAGGCCTACTGAACCGAGCAGACCCGCTTGGAGACTGTAGATAAAAGAACTAGGAGCACACCTTAGTAGATAGAATCTCCATCTGCTCATCAGTGGCCTTGCCCATATGGGGGATAATTGGCTGCCAGATATGGTGATTTTCTCCCTGGCACCTCTTTGACCGCACCTCTTTATACTCTTTGAGTCATTTCGCTACTATTTCCCCACATGCCACTTGCACAGTATTCAATTTAGTGAACTTTTTCCAGGGAGTTGACTGGGGATTACAACCTGTCTATTCATACCTGGCAAAATGTAAATTGCTTTGATCTCATAGGTGACACTGGTTATTTTTCTAGCTTTGAGCAATTGCTTAAGAAGTGCTTTGAGATGTATCGTTTAATTTATTTTCTTCTCACATGGAAAGTAGAATAATAACAGTGGTTTATAGCTTCTACCTATAACATTGTAATTGAATTGTTTGCATTTCTCCTTAAAATTGACATTTTCTAAGCAACCAGTAGATTAAAAACAAAATATATGTAATTGAGCACGAAAGGCTTTGCATATTTTTAATGTTCCTAGGCAGAAAGATATTAAGATGATGTCCTTTTACATCTAATAATACGTTAGCAGTGCAGTGCAGGTAACATCAAAGTCAATGCAGTCATTTTAATTATTTTTTAAAAAACTTTTTCTGCATTTGTTCTTAATTAACATGCAATACATTAGCTTCATTCTTTCCAACTCCTGTTTTAACATGTCAAGAAAACATCACATTTTACATGTTTTTATATGTAATTGTTTTTATGACTCACAGATTTAATTCTTTAACATATTTATAATAATCCCATATCCTTGGAAATTTACTCATTTCCTAGATGGTTAATTTATATAACACTTGTGTGTGTGTGTGTGTGTGTGTGTGTTGTGTGTGCACGTAAATCTAATGCAAACTAAAAGAAAGAAAAGAGAATAGAAAGGGGTAAAATGTGCAAGGAAAAAAGAGAAGAAAATGAAAAGTAAGAAATAAAAAAGAAATATATAAAGTAGTGACTTCCAATTTTCATTGCAATAAGTATAAACAAATATACTAATTCTTCACTCTAAGGTTACAAACATTTCTTTCTTCATACCCTATGCTATTTCTTATCTATAAACTAATCTTGCTGACCTTTATAGGTATTCTGCACCTAAAATCTTTAGTCCCCTCTGTGTCATGATTTTTTTACCCATCTTATGTTGTAAAAAAATAAAACAGTGTCTATAAGGAGGATGTGGAGTTGTATTATAGATAAGAAATAACTACATCTCTATAGCAATGTAATTAAAAAAACAGAGTGAAAACTTTCTTGAACTCATTTGGGTTAATATAAAAGAAAAAAGAAATGACATTGCCAGAGATATATGCTACCGACCACCTAACCAAACAGATGAAATAGATGAACGTTTTACTAATCAGATAGCTAAGATGTGCAGGAAACACACTATAATAGTAATGGGATTCTTTCACTACCCTGACATCAACTGGGAGACAAAGTCTGCACTAAATGGGAGATCAAACAAGTTTCCAACAAATCTAGCAGACAACATTGTCACCCAAAAGATGGAGGAGGGAACTAGAGCAGGGGTGTCAAACTCAATTTCACTGAGGGCCGTATCAGCATTGCGATTGCCCTGGGGGGGGCGAGTGGGTGTGGCCAGAGTGGGTGCAGCCTACTGGGTGGGCATGGATGTAGTGGGTGTGGCCTACTGGGTAGGCATGGCCAGCTCTACATTGTTTGTGTCAAGGGTGCCTGTGGGGGCCTGGGCAGAAGTGGGACTGATCTGAGGGTGTGTGGCAGAAGGAGATGGCACCAGGGCAAGTGCCAAGGCACAGTCCACTGGAGAAGCCTCACTGTTCCTCTCAGGCCATGCAGGGGGGGGCTGGATGGTGATGCAGGCTGCCCAGAGCCCTGGGCAACAGAGGTCAAACGCCCAGCCTGGCCCACAAGCACCCGCAGCACCAAGCCCAGCCCCACTTCTTTTTGGATTTGCACTGCCCAGCTCAGCCTCTCATCGCTGTGAGGAGAGCGCCCTGCTGCCTGCTGAAACCGGGCAGGCTGGGGGCTGGGCGTCGTCGTGCTTCTTTTTGGATTTGCACCGCCTGGCTCAGCCTCTCAGCACTGTAAGGAGATCGCCCCGCTGCCTGCTGAAACCCCTCCCCCAGAGCCCATCAAGCCGGATAGGTGAAGTAGGCGAGGGCCATTTGCTGGCCACTTCCAGGCAATGGTGCATTTCTTCATTCCTCACAAAGGGTGACATCTCCCCAGCATGCACCCAGGGGGCAGGGCTGACAAGGCAGGGGCTGGTTCCTTGCTGTTTCCAGACGGCCTTGTGGAGCTAAGACTGAATGAGTTTCAGCATAGAGGGCCACCACAAAATTGTAGTTTGGCTCCTGGGTGGCCGAGGCCAAGGCAGTGGGAGCTGTCCCCTCACTGTTTCCAAGATGGCTTCGTGGGCCACATGAAACCACTTCGCGGGCTGCATCCGGCCCCCGGGCCTTGTGTTTGACATGTCTGACCTAGATGATTCTAGCATCATTTCTATTTGAGAGAAGGGAGGGAGAGCAGAACTCTGTCTAGTTCCTTGAAGGCACAAGCAGAATAGAAAGGTCGGGGGGCCCCTGCTGCTTGGACTGAAGAACTGACAGTGCAAGAAGAGCTTATTCTTCATAAACCGAAAAATATTTAGAATAGCCACCACCAACACTACGTTCTGTCAACAATTTCTTTGAATGATTTGTTTTCACTGTCTGAGTTTAGCTTGTGTTGACTTTTTTTAAAAGTCTGCTTGCTTGAGTCTGTTGTGCTCCCTGTAATCTTGTCTTTTTTAAATTAGGGAGATAAACATGCATGTGTACCAATGGGCAGGCAAAATAATTTTTGTGTGCTACCTTACCTGGGGGGGGGAGCTGTCTTCTTTTTACTTTCTGTCTGAAGTTTTAAAAAGCTAACAGCCACCTTATCTTTTGTGCACGAAGCTTAAAATTAGATATTTGCTGTTATTCGCTCAAGACCAAAATACTACCTTGGGATGGAACTGAAGGATGAGGGTTTATACATATCATCCTTTCCCTAGCAATCTCTTCTCAGCATTTTTAAGTTAATTATAGATAGACCTCACTTAACAAGGGCCCTGTTTAGTGGCTGTTTGAAGTTATGATGCCATTGGAAAAAAATAATTTACAGCCAGTCTTTGCATTTAAAAACATCACCAGATCCTGCAGTCATGTGGTCACCATTTGCATGCGGCACAGCTGGCTTCCACCAAGCAGAGTCAACGGAGAAGCTGCAGTAAAATTGCAAGTCTCGGTCACATGATGTCTAGTTAACAACTGTGTCACTTAGCAATAGAATTGCTGCTCCCAGTTGTAATAATTAGGTGAAGGTTACCTGTACTGCTCCATGGCTTGAGATGAACAAAAGACCTACTTCTTCTACATCTTGCCTAGATACTCGGTTGATTATCAGTGGAGGCTCATTATAACCGAGCTTGCCAGTGTCATGCTTATTCTTGCTCAGTGTAAGCGAGTTGAGTAATCCTGTGGGGAGAAGCTTTGACAGGCAGCTGGAAGGAAAGGGAGCTGGGCATTTCCAAGGCTGCCTTAAATTTCTTCTCTTGCCATACCGTATCCTTCCCACCTTAAAAGTGAGACTTTCTGGGTGTCTGGTATACCATGGAAAGGCAGCTTTATAATATCTAAGGGCCTCTTTCTTCTTGTCATGTTTTATTCTTTGCAGAGTGTTTTTATATCTGTATAAGCCACCTTGAGTCACCATGTGCGAGTAGGCGGCAATATAAATTTTCTAAATAAAAAATAAAATAAAAATATTCCTGCCTACTTTTTGTGTCAAAGGCTATTTTTCTTTTTTAGGCATTTTTGAGCTTGTTGTTTTTACAGCTAGAACTGACTGACTGACTGACTGACTGATTAATTGATTTTGAAACCTGGCACATGTTAACATGCTTTATTTGTTGGATTTATATCCTGCCTGTCCATTCTGGAATGTATTCAAGAAGGCAATGATTATTTTTAAAAACTAAGATATAAAGAATTGAAAGCTCGTATTACAACTGGCACTAGAATTGGCATTAATATTAACAATTTAAAATCTGGTAGAAGAGTAGCGTTTTACACATTTTCTGAGAGCCAAGAGAGTAACTCCCATGGAACAAAATTGTGTAAACTGGAGATATTTAACCTGCTTACTATTTCTAAAATAGCGTTTCTCAAATAATAACCATTTTAAGATGTGTGTACTTCAACTCTCAGAATTCCCCAGCCACCACGAATTGAAGTCCTCATATCTTAAACCAGTCAAGTTTGAAAAACATTGTTCTGGGGCTTGAGGGGAGGGGATGTTCTGCTTTATAACTTTTCACATGGTCAGTGGCAATAATAATAGTCTAATTAGCCTAATGAAATGTAATTTGGGCAATTCAATTTCCAGTTGCAGAATTTCAATAGGTATGCTTTAGACAGGCTTAAAGGCAAGATTATTACTTTTGTGTCTCATACAGTCAGCCATCTTGGTTAATATTGAAAAAGACCAAGCAGGGTCCATCGTGGCTAGTACTTGGATGAAAAGCTACCAGAAAAACCCAGAGCGGAAAAGTAGTGAGAATGTTTAAAATGTCAACTTAAATACAGCCAAGGGAAACCGCGTTGCACTGTAGCCAAGACAACCTTATGAAGTCATCAGTCGTCATTGTGGAGTTCAACCTGGCTGGAGGGAGTCTTACCTTGATCTTTTGAGAATCCATCTCTAACCCAGGGCATCACAGAATAACATAACCAGAAAGGAATATTATCGTCCTTGCACTCCCCCCCTTCTCTATCATAATTTATTATGTCTCCATGATTTGAAGGTTTTCTTTTATGGAACTGAGCCTTTTAATGCAGACCCATAAATATTCTCCATGTATGTGAAGGTGTAGGTGACCGTAATACATATAATAATAATTACACACATTTGCTATTGAGCTTTTTATTGACTTGAGGAAAAGAGGGGAAAAAAGCTATTTCAGGTATTTTCTGAAAGAGCCAAGTTCTTGATAGCGCATAATAATTGCTGGGGCCTTTGAGACAAACCTTATTTCCACCTTTTAGCTGAGCAAAAGCTTGGGCTGCAATGCTATTGTGCTTGGAAAGTTGTTCTTTGTTAGTCCTCCTCCATCTCCAAGTATGCAGGGATCTAGAGTGTTGTGAAGCAACCGAGACACGAGTGAAGATATTGCTTACTGTGCTGTGAGCTTACTACTGCTGTGCTGTGAGCTTACTAGTGCTCACTTCTAGACCGGGGAGAGAAGGCACTACTTGTATAAATAACAAAATACCACACCCCAGATTCTAGGTGAATCAAGAGACTGCTTTGGGCAGGAAACATTATAATGGGTAGGAGAAAAGCGCTCGCTTGTGAAAAGGTTCTTGACTTACATGTTGTGATTTTTGTATGACTGATTTCAAATAGAAGGTACAGAAAGATTATGGGATGGTTTTATTATAGAACAGAGAAAGGAAGTTCTATAGCAAGTTCTGCAACCATGCTGCAGAATTACCACCACCCCCATTCAAACTTAAAAACTGTGGTAAGGTAAGAACTGAAAGTGTCTACCTACTCTATACTGAGGTCATAAAGATTTGTCCATGTGGCACCATCGCATACCAGGGAGCTACCTTTTATATTTGTTGTCTGCGTGAACAAACCCACCAGGCATAATATTATCTCCTTGTCACCTGTGTCTTCTTTTCAAGGGAAGACCATTTGGGAAAATGGAGGCTGACACCGATGTCTGCCTCTGTAGCTGCCAAAGATTTCCTTTCATGTGTGCATGGTGGAACACTTGATCCATATTAAAATAAGTGAATCAAAAGGTAATGTGACATTTTTTTATTGGACAATTTCTGAAGTTCAAATTAGGGTCCCAAAAATCTTCACCTATTTTGTCTTTATACATTTCATATTTTCTGATGCCTCCTGCGGGACAGATGATACTGTTTGGAAAAACTTAACACTAGTTCATCGAGAGCAGTTTCAGAGCATACCATACATTTCTATGGAGATCTGCCCCTTAAGGAATTGTCATCTGTCCTCAGTTGCAGGTAGGCCACAGTTAGCTTCTAGTGAATTACCTCTCTGGATTGGTGACAAATGGGCACCAGCCTCTTGTCACAGCAACCAGGCAATAAATTATAATTTTGCACGCATACAGCTCCAAATGACCTGTGTGGTCATTAAAATAAAAAATAAAAAAATCACTTGAAGAATGAAAAAAAGCCTTCGCGCAATTACTCTTGAATACCTCCACTGAATTTAGTGAGGTGAGATTCAGAATGGTTCGAAGCATGATGATAAGCTTTTCTTGTCTAGGTGTCACCCCAAATGTGATTGTTCAAGTAAACGTAGTGTACTGTAATATATTTCATGATTTAGGCATACGCTGGTAGGTAAGCGCTGTTCTCCGCCAAAGATTTCTTAAGGGGTTGGTTTTGCACGTTTTAAAATTGTTCCAACTTGTGAGGTGAAGTTCTCAGTGGAGGAGCTTTGGAAAAGGAAAGGCAAAAAGGAAAAGCAATCCTGCAATAACGAGAAGCTTTCTTCTGACTTGTGTCTTAGGCAGAAACAAGAGACTCCATGAAGAAAACCGTATTATCACCACCAGTAGCAATAATCAAAGGCAGGGAGAGATTAAAAAACATGGTGAGCGAGGACAGCGTGTCATCTGAAGCCCCCCCAAACATAATAGTAATAATAATAATAATAATAATAATAATAGAACCTTAATAATAATAATAATAATAATAAATGCCCATTAGGGCGTGTGGAATAGCTAGGGAGCGTGTTGAATTTAGATGCCTTGCGAAGGGAAGGCCGCAATCTTCTAGCCAGTGGTTCCATAATTAAAGGCAGCTCTGAAGCAACGTTGTCAAGGGGTGACTTGAAGAGAGGGGAAGAGCTTCTCCCCAGTCTTGTTCCTGTAATAAGAAGGAAGAAACACATGCTGCCTCTGAACCTTCATAGGCTGCCAAAGAAGTTCCAACAAAGAATAGACTTGCAAAAGGGGTGTTTTTTTTAAAAAAAAAAAGGAAAAGAAGGGGCAAATAATAATAATATCAAAATGTGATTCCCCTACCCAGAGAACAACAGACAACAGACAAACATGCCAGCTGACTAGGAATGCAACTATCCATAAATGAGGGAGCTCTCTAAAGGCTGAGATCCTATGTTTAAAGCCCAGGCAATGAGAACTGCTGCTGTTATCCCTAGGTTGTGATAGGTGTGCCATGCTAAGGCTGTTGATATGGAGAGGTGGCACGTAAAATAGTAGAAATAATAGTATAATAATAATGATTACCCTAATTGCAGAATTTGAACTTCTCTAATATCTGAGAGGGCAGAGATTGAAGCCTAATATAACATATATATATATTAGGTATATGTTATGTATGTAGGACATTCCACAACTATAAAATATAAATAAAATGAAATAAAATATACTGTTTTCCTAAAGACCATAATATATTATGATTCCACAGTTTCTGTGCATGCATAAAATGTATGCACAGTGTGAGGCCACTGATAAATAATATTTAGACAATCATGTTTATATATTAGATGCCCAAAGCATCTGAGGACATCATATAAACCTGAAAAACAAAAATCCTTGAATTGCAAGTAAAAGCTAACCTGAAATATTAAGTCACGCAATTGCTGGCACAGAATACTTCCTCTTTTATAGTTTAGAAATCTATGAATAACTTTCCAGGGCTGCATGTTAAGATATTTTGCAAATCACCTAAAAGAACTGGTAAAGTCAGAAAAAAGTACGCTTCTATGAAATGACTGTCAAAGATATATACAGATCTTAGATGGTCTGAAGTCGGTGCTTAAATCTATTGCTGCTTTACTATCTCGCTGGGAATGGCAAACATTGTAAAGATGTGTATTTCCTTTTCCTACAGAAATGGGGCTGCTATCACTTTAAAAATGTATTCCCCCTTTCCAGAAATTTGTATTTGAATATATCCATATGTGTATGAACAAAGAATAATGTATAGAAAAACTATTTTGCAGCATTTGTTAACACTTTCATCAGTTTTTTTGATATAATAACTGCCTGGTCTGAATCCTAAGTTCTTTGGATATCTGCCTATCTGCCCACCTGTAAACTTTATTCTTAGGATGTCTCTTTATAATAACAGAGAAATTGTCACTATTGGAAAATGGGAGGCTTGAATAAATTTCTAGTAAAGTGTGTTTTCAAAAACTTGAAACTGTACAGATGTAAATCTGTATCTATATTCGTAGCCTTTGTTAAAGAGATCTGGGTGATTTAATCTCTAATATTACGTTAATTTTTAAATTGTGATACTTTTGAACTGTCACTAATATTATGTTCACCTTTGACTACTTGTTTATGTTTCACTTTTGAATTGTGCTGAATGTGATAAAAGCTAGCCCATTTCAGGGATCATGGAATTAGAAAAAAAACACATACGTTACCTTAACAGAACAAAGAGGTCATCAACAAAATTTCCGAAGAATTTTTTTTAAAAAGTATTTCATCTCTATCATATGAGGATTTTCCACTAGAAAAAGTCTTGCTTAACCTGAAACACAGACATCCACTTACTTATATCAACCTGCCTAAAACATTTAGATTATTCTAAGGGCCATGAACATTTTATGTACTATAAACTGTACCCAGAGAGACACTTGTACTGATGGATGAAAATCAGACAGGATTCCAAGATATAAAAAGGGAGCAATAGCTATAACAATTATCTCCTCATGGCTTATTGTTTGGAGATATGAATTAATTGTTTCAAGCATACCTGTCTGTTTATTCCCAGGTTTGATATGCAGCTATCATTGCAGAAGGAGCATAGAGGCTTCAGTTAGAATACTAGAAGTTCTACATGTTCATGAAACCATCAAGAGGCTGACAGAAAAGGGAAGGACCTACAGAACAGGCCATGGCTCCAGTACACATATATTTATAGGTTATCAAGAGTAACTCAGCATCAGCACTTGGTCTCTGGACAGCAGATTCACCCATCTTATTCAGCAAAGATCTATGTACTCTACAATACCCATTTTTTTCCCCACTCCTGGAGAGGGAACTGAGAACAAATTGCCTGATAAAGATAACAATGAGATAAGGAGAATCCTACATCAGCCTTCATTGTGCTAATTGATGATTATGCTCCTGTGCAAATAGATTTAGAGGATCATATGCCTGCCCATTTAATTCCAGGGGAAAAGCCCCATGCTACAAATGTGCCTTCCGTTAGCTATGCTGCACACACTACAAGCATGGCTTTCACAACTGAACTGCATCTGAAGGCCACATCAACACATTTAGCCCCTGTGAGGACCCTTTGGTGTCAACAGAGCAGGATAGGAAATGTAGAAATAAATATCTAAACCAGCCACAAAATTGCTCCATGAGTGGATTGTAACATATTTAAATTTATGTAAGTCAGTAGGACTTTATGAGCTTTCACTTTTTGGATGTAAGCAGAAGGGCAATGAAAACTTTGGCTTCTTGTACAACACAAACATCACACCCTGTAATGTTAACATAAGATTTCCACAGTTGCTAATCCTTACCCATCACTGTAGGCATTTGTTAAGGTCCTGAGGAGTGGTCTTGCAAAAGGATAATGTTATGGAGGTAGGTTCATGAGGTTATCTCCTTGCAACTGATGCATGGAGTCATAAAACTAATCCTATGCTCGTTCTCAATAAGGCAAGACTTTCCATATTCAGTGAGACTTATTCCCAGGAAAAACATGAACATCAGGCTGAGATGTTAAGACACCTAGTAAAAATGAGTGATCATATGCTGCCAAACCCACCATGATTTAATTTGTGTCTAGGTATTGTTTTGGGAAATATTTAGTAAAAGAAATAATAGAAATCCTTTAGAAAAGAAGCTGAGTTGTATTTTATATCTCTGTCCCTATCTCTCTTTCTTCCCAAAATGCACAATTCACACATAGCCTAACCCTACTCTGCACAAGATGTAGCACTAGCCACTAGCTGAGATGGCTTTCACAGCAGATCCAACATTCCTAGAAGACAAAACTATCACATGAAGGCATGATGAGGAAAGGAAGAGACACAAGCATGTCTAGAGACAGGAAGCCCCCTCAGGATTAATTTCAAGCCTTTAGCAACTGCCCTGTTGTAGTCGGGGAAATTCTGATTCTGAATTCTTTTTCAGTGACTAGATTCACTCTGCTCCTCAAGTCTCTTTTTCACCTCGATTGCTGTGTAATCACAGACACAATCCTTCAGATCTTTCCTTCCAAGTGTAGTGTCACCTGGCATTTTAGAAGAATATTTCATCTTCTCTTTTTCATACCACTCAGGCACACATACAAACACCCAAATAACATGGAGTCTACTCAGAACAAATCAAACCAACGTTCTGCTCCAGCTCAAGAATTTGGTGCTTTCTAAACATTTTGAGTCAAAACAGTTTGGTATAGTGGGTTAAGGCATCAGGCTAGAAACTGGGAGACAGCGAGTTCCAGTCTTGTCTTAGGCACAAAGCCAACTGGGTGACCTTAGGCCAGTCACTCTCTCTCAGCCTTAGGAAAGAGGCAAAGAAAACTACAGGGACTTATCCAACAGTCTCTGGAAATCGAGGAAGAAAAAAAAAAATGTTTTCAAATACAGCTTTTTGTCTTGGGTCAGGTGTGCAAATTGGGAGCTGAAACATCTGGAAGCCATCCGGCTGCTTTTCTCTGTCACAGTTCATACACACAGTTTGAATTACAGATGCCAGCCAGATGCCAAAAGAAAAGAGCTCCCCACCCTGAAACTCTGTTTCCTGCCCCAACCAACACTTTGTGGCACAACCAGTGGTGGGATTCAAATACGTGAACAGCATCTATGTGGATGCTGCTTCAGGAAGTCCATTCTGGGCCTGGGCAACAAAAAAAATTAGCTACCGGTTCTGCCGAAGTGGTGTGAACTGGTTGAATCAAACCACTGGGCACAACCTTGTAAAAAGCGACATGGGATGGGGGAGGGAGGCACAAAACAGTTCTAACCATGGCCCAGGAAAATCAGGCTGGAGCCTGGTGCAGAAAGAAAGAACCGCCTTTCTGTTCTTCCTATTTATGGAGGCCATTTCCCTCCAGAATCCTAATTTTCTTCCAGCTGTGAAGCAAAGCCAGAAATAGTCAAGAGAATCTGGAGAGGACAAGACTCTCTTCTTCCTCTCCTCCCCTGCCCCCGTTTTACTTCTTAACCTTTCTGCCCCTCCAAATCGTGTCAAACACCCGCGAACTCGCCTTCCAAAGCGAGTAGGAAACCAAAGCGCCCTACTTTATTTTCGCAAACGCACAAGGGGCGCTGGGATGATGGCCCGGTTTGCTTTTGTTTTGGCCCAAAACTCCTCCACTTCCCCTGTTTTTTGTTTTTTTTTTTGAGCTAACTTCGCCTCGGGGCCGCTGTGGGGCGCTCAAGTTCTATTTTGGCTTCT